>JAVKPL010008842.1:0-225000 GCA_032173675.1 Gastrolobium villosum | reverse complement strand
ACTGATGTATATAACACTTCTTAATGAAAGTATGAAACCATGTCTATAACTTGTAACATAAGAAGTATCATACCCATTTATTTTATTTATTTATTTTTTCTTGATTACTATAATATATATCAATATCACCAATGCAATATTTCAATGTTACATGCATTTTCATTTGCCCCGCAGTTTTTCCCCAAAAATGTCATTTTTAAACAATTCGGGTTCTATGGCAAAGAAAATATTTCTGCCTATTTTTCCAGTATTATATTCCTGAGTTGGTTACTTGTGGGTTATAAACTGAATGACTCCTTAATACAATCAGCAGGGAGCAGGGGAATTTGAATACTTAATTTCCAAGAGATATTGATGAAGAGTATAATAAGTTACGATTTATAACTAGTTTGTATGCTTTTGTTCAGAGTAGATTCGTTGTATTCAAACAGGTAATGAAGGTTCATCTGTATACTGTTGTGGCACTTGAATGTAAAAGTATTCGTTGTGTATATTGAATGAATGTATCAATTGCAATATAAGAGCTCTCTATATATAGAGATTAGGAAAAATTAATGGGTTGACTTTACATGATGTGGGATTATATACTGAACAACTATACGATGTGGGACTATATACAAAATAACTATGCTAACACTTCCCCTCAAACTGGAGCATATATATTGTAAGCACCTAGCTTGCCACAAATATATTCAACCCGAGGTCCTATAAGAGCTTTAGTGAAGACATCCGCGAGTTGATCATTGGAGTTGACAAATGTCGTCTTGATTTCTCCTGACTGAATATTTTCTCGAATGAAATGACAATCGATCTCTATATGTTTGGTTCTCTCATGAAATACAGGATTAGAGGATATATGGAGTGCAACTTGATTGTCACAAATGAGAGTCATGGGTTGTTTCTGTTCACAAAGATGGAGCTCCCGAATCAACTGCTTCAACCATATTAGCTCATAAGTAGCAACTCTCGTTGCACGATATTCGGCTTCTATACTAGATCGGGAAACAACAGTTTGTTTCTTACTTTTCCAAGAAATCAGGTTTCCTCCAAAGAAAACACAATAGCCTGAAGTAGAGCGCCTGAATCTGAATAACCACAAATTTCTGTATTTCCCTGATCTGAATATAATAAACCTTTCCCTGGTGCTCCTTTGATGTAATAAAGGATCCTAACAGCAGCATCCCAATGAGAATCACACGGAGAATCAAGAAACTGACTAGCGACACTAACAGCAAAAGAAATGTCCGGTCTAGTTACAGTGAGATAATTGAGCTTCCCAATCAACATTCGATAACGTCCAGGATCAGATAATGGCTCCCCCTGCCCGGGAAATAACTTGACATTAGGATCCATGGGTGTATCAACTGGTTTACATCCCAACATACCGGTTTCTTCTAGGATATCCAAGGCATACTTCCTTTGACAGATAGAAATGCCCTTTCTAGATTGCGCCACCTCAATTCCCAATAAGTAACGCATCTTCCCAAGGTCCTTTGTTTGAAATTGACTGAATAAATGTTGTTTTAACTGACGAATTCCATCTTGATCACTTCCGGTGAGAATGATGTCATCAACATAGACTAACAAATAGATGCATTTATCAGGAGATGTGATCTTATAAAATACAGAATGGTCAACTTTACTCCGGATTAAGCCAAACGTCTGAACAACAGAACTAAAGCGACTGAACCATGCCCGAGGAGACTGCTTGAGACCATATAAGGATTTGCGAAGACGACACACACACCTTCCCAGACTCCCCCTGAGCAACAAAACCAGGTGGTTGCTCCATGTAAACTTCTTCTTGTAAATCACCATGAAGAAAGGCATTTTTAATGTCAAGTTGTAGGAGTGGCCAGTGACGAACAACAGCAAGGGCAAGAAATAAGCGAACATATGCCATCTTAGCGACTGGAGAGAATGTGTCGCTATAATCAAGGCCAAAGATTTGAGTAAAACCTTTTGCAACTAAACGTGCCTTGAGATGATCAATATGGCCATCAGGTCCAACTTTCGCAATAAAAACCCAGCGACAACCCACTATAGACTTCTCTGGGGGAGCAGAAACAAGGTCCCAAGTGCCATTGGTATGAAGTGCGGTCATCTCATCTAGCATTGCTTGGCGCCACCCTGGATGGGAAAGTGCTTCACCTGTGGTTTTTGGAATAGAAACAGAAGAAAGACTAGAAACAAAGGTGAAATGAGGAGAAGAAAGAAGGTCATAGCTCAAAAAGGTATAAAGAGGATAAGGATTACGAGTAGTACGTGTGCCTTTTCTTTGAGCAATAGGAAGAGCCTCTGGTGAAGGATCCGGAGGGGAAGAATCAACTGCAGGGGGCAATGAGTCAGCAAGGGTTGTGTCGATAGGAGGCACAGTTTTACAACATTGATAAGTGGGAAGTGGACGGTCCTCAGGTACTGAAGCAATATGTTGTTTATCTAGAATAGAAGTACCTACAGCTGGCAAAGACAAGTCAAGAAAAGGAACAGGAAGAACATGATCAACCTGTGACAATGGAGATAGGATAGAATTAAAGGGTTGTTGATCAAGAAAGGTGACATCAGCGAAAACTAAGTAACGCTTGAGATCGGGAGAGTAACAACGATACCCCTTTTGAAGATGAGAATAACCAAGAAAAATGCATTTAAAAGCTTTGGATGTTAACTTGTCTTTACCAGGAGTAAGATCATGAACAAAATAGGTACAACCAAAGACATGTGGGGATAGAGGATATAGAGGAACATCTGGAAACAATAAGGTATAAGGAATGTCATTATCCAGCACAGATGAAGGCATGCGGTTGATGAGAAAACAGGAAGCAAGTACTGCATCGGCCCAGAAGTGAAGAGGAACATGCATGTGGATAAGAAGAGTCCTCGCAATCTCAATGAGATGTATATTCTTTCGTTCAACAACTCTATTTCATCATCTCTCAGTTTATGGAATTGAGCAAATCATCCACTTCGGTGCAAGTTTGAAATGAATAAAAGATACCCAAGACGACTGGATCAATAGATTGCCAGAGGATACTCAGAAGCTGGTTGTCAATCTTCTCCAAATCAGACTTGTCTTCTTTAGGGACATTAGTAGACTTAGTCGTGAGATGGTTCCCATATCCTTGTCCAAAGAACCAAACTCGAACAGAGGTGGCCCAGTTCTTGTAATTAACAGATCCCTTTAATTTTGAAGAGGTAATGGACCCAACATTGGTAGAGATGATATTGGGAGACTTTTTCACAGAAAGAGATGAAGAATTGACCTCCGAATAAACAGGAGAGTTTGCTACCATAGTACAAAATCACAAAGATATAAACCGGAATAAATAGAAACGAACCTGATCACCGATCAAGAAGAGGTGTGCACAAAAATTAGACCGACAAAGAAACAACCACAGATCCAGAAAGAGGAGGAGAAGACGAGCTTCTCTGTCTAAGAACGGCTGGAAAAAGCCGCCAGAATAGTGCTCACGCGCCGGTAGAAGGTGGCGCGTGAAGCCCACACGCAGAGAAGATAGGAGGCGCGTGAGAGCGCGTGGCAACTCCGATGGTGGCCGGACTTCCACAGAGCTGGTCGCCGGGAGGAGAGGATGCTGGTCGCATTCGGTCCGAACTGAAAACTCGCCGGAAAAGTGCTCCAGCGGCCTGAACAGTGGCTGACGGTGGTTCCAGTGACCGTTGGAGGTGTGGACGCATTCAGAAGATGCTTGGAGGGGACTTACAGTCCTTGATGGCTTGCCGGAAGGACGCACGACAAAGAAAAGATGACTCCTAAGCAGTGGGCTTAGGTTTTAAAGCAAAACAATGTTTCTAAGCGGAAGCTAGGGTTCTCAAACTGAAATAGCTCTGATACCAACTTGAACGTAAAAGTATTCGTTGTGTATATTGAATGAATGTATCAATTACAATATAAGAGCTCTATATATATAGAGACTAGGAAAAACTAATGGGTTGAGTTTACACGATGTGGGTCTATATACTGAACAACTATACGATGTGGGACTACATACAAAAACGACTATTCTAACAGTGGCTTTGTTTGTTCATTAACCATATTTTTGTTCAGTTAATCCGTTATATTATAGCCCTCATCTTAATGGACTTAAGAGCTTCATTTTAAACTCCCAAGGGTAGCTCAGTTGATAACTGAGCTCCAAAGGGTTTGCTTGAGTCAGGGGTTCAAACTCTGCCTTAAACTAATTCTTGGAAAATCTTTGGGGGATATAAGATGTGCCTCCATTCTCGAATGAAGAATTAGTCTCATTCTTTCTCCGGGTAGCCTTCAGAGCTACTCCGAGGATAAGATGACTGGAGAGCTTACTAGCTTCATTTAATATATGGTTTATTCAAATTAACACAACCTATTCACTTGGAGTATGATGGGCTTGAGATAATTAGTTAGTTAGGGAGTTATTCTAGAATATTCTCAAATAATAGGATATAAGGAGGGGAGTGTGGGAGTGTGAGGTATGCATGTATTCAGAATATTTGGAGTGTGGTTTTGGAAAAGGATCTCTTGGCATCTCTTTGGCCTAGGTCTATTGGCTTGAGAGTGAGTGAGGTCTTTTGGTGTTAATTTTCTGCATTTTATCTTGAATTAGTGTTTGTAATCTCTTGATTTAGTAAATACATAGTTATAATCTTCTGGGTTCCATCAATTTGGTATCAAAGCACTACAATCTTGAGAGTGCTCGTTGATGCACAAATCTGCAAAATAAAATAAAATTGAGGAACAGATCTATAAAAAAAAAAAAGCAGAAACGCTACTGTTACAATGGTTCCAGCATTATGGAGAAGGAGATGATGATTGGGGATGACAAATTGTTTTGGAACAATATTTCCAGATTGAAGGAATCAATGAAGATAAAAAATACAGGAAAGTTGTGAGAGTGCTCAGAGGGAGTGCATTCAATTGGTATCAAGGTTGGAAATGGTTCAATCTTCCCGCAAGTCGGAGGAAGTTTGAGAAGGCATTCATAGAGAAATATTTACCTGAAATTTTATTGGTAGATAATTGAGAATCAGATCCAGCAATTGATGGAGATAAAGTAGCAAAAGAACAAAACAAAGAAGGGGAAGTGAAAGTAGCAATAACGGTTGCTACAAAAATAGAGATCGAAGCAGAGACAGACGAAGAAGCAGATCAAAGCACGGAAGATGATGATGATTCTGTAGAAGAAAAAAATATAATAAAAGAGCAGAAATCGAAGAGGAAGAAGAAACCGAAAAAAAGAAGAAAAAATGGAAGAAGAAAAAAATAGAAGAAGAAGACAAATTGAGGAAAGAAGAAGGGATCACAACTGTTGAAGAGAGAGCAGATAGAGATTTAGAAAGAGAAGCCGAAGATGACAGATCGAACCAAATTGAAACAAAGAAAGCTGAAATAGAAAAAAAAGAAAAAGAAGAAAAACGCAAAATAACACTGAAGAACACTTGTCCTCTGTTTGTCTCTATTTCAGGTAATCCCGAACATAGGACTGGAAATTCAGGGAACTTTATGCGTGGTGGTAGGCGGGGAGGTCGTGGCAGAACTCGCGAAGGTAGGAATGACACCATATTCGGTTTACAGTACCAATTTTGTTGCAAAAATGGGTATGAGGCTGCGACGTTTTCTATTGGTCCCATCCATTTTGATGCCGAAAACGCATAGAAAAGTGGCTAAATAGAAAGTTAAGATTTTCTCAAAAGAGTAACCCTCAGGTTCTCAATTTCTAATTATCAAATAACAAAATTCAACTCCTAAAATAAAGGTCATAAGCTCCCTTTTATAGACTAATTACAAATTGATTCAAATTAAAAATTCTAAAATCCTAAAAATAAGGAAAATTCCTAAATTAAACATAACGACAACTAACCTCTAAAAATAAATAAATAATTACAATTAAATCATTCAAAATACTTCCCAAATCTTATATCTCAAATCATGTCAAATGTGTTGCTTTCCTTTTTTTGCTAAACAAATCACAATCATATCTGATGCTTCATTTAGACTTGGGTTTGATTGTAATTTGTTATATTTCAAATTACTACTTCTTTTAACAATTTGACCATATTTATTGACCCACAATTATGGTTGACTCTGGGCTTCCTAAATTAATAGTTGGGCCATGTGCAATACGCCAACTGTAAGTGCATCACATTTCCAAGTCCATGCTAAGATCTGTTGGCGCTCTCTTCGTGGGATGATAACGGAGAAGACAAAGCGACGCAAAGCTGCTCTTGCCCAATCTATTATCAAGTTGAACATGTGTATAATTTTGGGTCGAAATAGGTCTAGGTCCCGTGGAGGAGTGGGCCATTATTGTGAAGCTACCCCTACAGCCCAATCTATTAATCTGACATTAATAGTTGGAGGGGAATCAAATAATAGGCTAAATAGGAGAACTGATGGGCCTCATCTGAACCAAAGTAAGCCCAATACCTATGGATTGTTCTTTCAAGTGAGTAGGCTGCAAGGACAAACCCACGACCCAATTGGCAACACACAAAACACCAAAAAAGGAGAAGGGAATTCAGCGGTACCGCTTCTTTTACTTCAATCATAACTTGGTCTTTATGCTTCAAACAATGGGACCCGGTGGAATATTTTTCACATTATCGGTCCTCTTCACCTTGAGGACAAGGTGAAATTTGAAAGGGGAGTATTGATGGGTTTGAGATAATTAGTTAGTTAGTTAGGGAGTTATTCTAGAATATTATCAAATAATAGGATATAAGGAGGGGAGTGTGGAAGTGTGAGGGAGGTATGCATGTATTCAGAATATTTGGAGTGGGATTTTAGAAAAAGATTTCTTGGGATCTCTTTGACCTAAGTCTATTGGCTTGAGAGTGAGTGAGGTCTTTTGGTGTTAATTTTCTGAATTTTATCTTGAATTAGTGTTTGTAATCTCTTAATTTAGTAAATACGTAGTTATAATTTTCTGAATTTTATCTTGAATTAGTGTTTGTAATCTCTTAATTTAGTAAATACGTAGTTATAATTTTCTGGGTTCGATCAGAGTATTGAAAGAAAAAGAAACCCCGTTGAATTTTCTTCAACTTTGGATCATTTGTTTGAAGAAGAAATCATGCCTCCCACGTATTGAACAGAGGCCCTTATGATACTTACTTTCAGTACTGTGTAACATGTGCTCTACTCAAATCACTATCTTGTCACGAGCCACAAGGTCTCCAACATGCCAAAATAACCCACCAATATATATAATTAATCTTTGGGATATGTGTTTCATCATCCATACCAAAGACTATCCAAAACATCAAACTCATCTCTATCCATGGTGTCCCAAATTTCAAAAATTTCAACCAGCAAGACTAGTCATAATTTGCTACCTGATAAGCCAACATGCAAAAACTGTTCCTGTTTCTTCTGCATCTTGTCTGAAACTGTCCCTTCTATTAGAAGAACTAAAATTGCCCATTACTTCAAACAAATGCCTCTAAGAGAAGACCAAGAACATATCCTGGTTTTAAGTGGGATATGGAAAATCGCCATGACTAAACCAAACGATCCAGAATTTCCTTCCCTTGGCATCTTTAGATGTATGGCCAAACTGATTAGAAAAGGTGTCAAGGACAAAGATTGGCTTCTTAGGCACCAGAACATATATATACCATATTATGCAGCACATATCATTGGTTCCTATACCATGAACAAAGCCAAGTTTGCCAAAAAAGCTGTTAAGTCTATGGTGGTTCAGCCACTAGTGGAACTGCTTCGAGGTAAGATAAGTTGGGTTGAACAAAGAGTTGCACTTCGAGCACTGAATCATTTGGCTAGCCATGAAGCGACTTTTGAAGCCGTTAATGAACATAGATCAGAAATCATAGAAGCAGCTATTAACATAGCTTCCACGTGCCTAAATGAGGTATATGATAAGTTTGTGTTAAATATCAAGAAACAAGAGGAATTGATAGTAATCCTTGTTGTGTTAAACTACACAACATTGGTTCTATTATATAGCAAACCAATTGAAGAATACAATGAGACACACACAATGTGGGACTAACACTCTTAACACAATGAGACACACACAATGTGGGACTAACACTCTTAACACTCCCCCTCAAGCTGTAGCATATAGATCATATGCTACAAGCTTGATACATAAATAATACTCCTAATAGGAACCAAAAGCAACAGTGCTACATCAACAAAATGAAATGACCAAGTAACATAACATCAAAATAAATCTCCTATATGAGAAACCAAAAATCAACAATGTGCTAAAAATGGCGTCGGAATGAACATCAACATGGAAGATGCCGGAATGATCATCGGCAAAGACATCTGTGCTGGAATGACTATCAGCAACATGGACGACGGTATGGAAGATGCCGGAATTATCATCGGCAAAGACAACTGTGCTGGAATGACCATCAGCAACATGGAAAGTGCTCCCCCTCAAGAGGAACTTCGGAGCCGGAATTATCATCGGCAAAGACAACTGTGCTGGAATGACCATCAGCAACATGGAAAGTGCTCCCCCTCAAGAGGAACTTCGGAGCCGGAATTATCATCGGCAAAGACAACTGTGCTGGAATGACCATCAGCAACATGGAAAGTGCTCCCCCTCAAGAGGAACTTCGGAGCCGGAATTATCATCGGCAAAGACAACTGTGCTGGAATGACCATCAGCAACATGAAAAGTGCTCCCCCTCAAGAGGAACTTCGGAGCCGGAATTATCATCGGCAAAGACAACTGTGCTGGAATGACCATCAGCAACATGGAAAGTGCTCCCCCTCAAGAGGAACTTCGGAGCCGGAATTATCATCGGCAAAGACAACTGTGCTGGAATGACCATCAGCAACATGAAAAGTGCTCCCCCTCAAGAGGAACTTCGGAGCCGGAATTATCATCGGCAAAGATAACTGTGCTGGAATAAACTTCAGCAACATGAACAATGCTCCCCTGAATAAGAAGCCAAAATAAAGCCAAACAATGGCAAAACCAAATAACATCCACCGACAGTACATAAGAAAAAAAAAATTCCATGAGCTCCATGAGTCTTCACAAACCTGCAAAATGAGAAGTGAAAGAGAACAAGTAGACAGATCTGAAAATAAAAATATATCAGAGAAGAAGAAAAAAAAATGACCAAAACGCAGATCTGGAAAGCAACACAGATCTAGAACGGAAATGGCCGGAGAAAAGGAAGACACGGTCGGAGAATGGACGATGCGGTCGGAGAATCAGCCACGATCGAAGATGATGACCGGAAAAGAAGGAGACACTACCGGAAAAAGAGAAACACTGCCGGAGGAGATAAAAAGACACAGATCTGAAACGTGGACGATCTGGAACAACGGTCTGAAATGTGAACGATCTGGAACAACGGTCTGAAATGTGAACGATCTGGAACAACAGAGATGGATGATGCGACCGGAGAATAAGACATGGTCGGAGAGGATGACCGGAAAAGAGGAAGACGCAGCCGGAAAATTCCCAGATCTGAAACAAAAAAAAAAAAAAAAAAAAAATGTAATAGAAGGGAAAAGAAATGAGACAGATTCGGATGAAAAACCAGATCTGGAAAATTCAAAAATCAATGGGAGAGAGAAGAAGGAGATGCTGCTGGAAAATAATGATAACAAACGAAACAGATCAGGGACGATGCAAAACGAAAAATGCATGCAAAATAAAAAATAAAATGAAACAGATCTGAAAGAAAAAAAAAAATTGCAACAGAAAGAGAAAAGAAATGAGACACAGGACTGGATGAAAAACCCAGTAGAGAGAGGATGATGACCCAAAACAATGAAGAAATCACAGATCTAGGACAATGGAGATGACCCGTAGATCTGGAAAACCACAAATTGAAAAAGAAGATGAAAGCAAAAGTGACGGAAAAAGAAGATGAAAGGAACCAAAAGAAAAAGAAATAACAACGAGAATCCCTCAAGGAGGGTGATATCTCTCTATAACCATATTGAAATTATGGAAAATATGGAAAAGTGAACTAAGTTAAGCGGATTAAGATTCCTCTTGTTAGGCTCTAGATACCATGTAAAGAACCTTGGGATACACCACCCCAAAAGCTAGCTCAAAGGGTGGGAGTGCCCAGGGCCTTATAAAGGCCACATTAGTTGCACATACAACCAATGTGGGACTATACATCTCAACACGCCCCCTCACACGAGAGCCCATTGGGCTTAAAGAGTGGATGATGCAACAGGCCCAACCTACCTGTGCTAAGAGAGTCCACAAGAGAAAGTGGGGGACGGCGAGGCTCTGATACCATGTTAAATATCAAGAAACAAGAGGAATTGATAGTAATCCTTGTTGTGTTAAACTACACAACATTGGTTCTATTATATAGCAAACCAATTGAAGAATACAATGAGACACACACAATGTGGGACTAACACTCTTAACACAATGAGACACACACAATGTGGGACTAACACTCTTAACAGTTTGTTTGCTTGAAGGAGTCACATAGATTGGAGTACCATAGAAACTTGCTAACAAGAGGATTTGGAAGCTTGGAATTAGAAAATAGAAAAGCAGAAGAATGGGGTAGCCAGCTTCAGTGTTGGTCTCTCTATCTCATAGATTGCTTTGCATGCAAAGAAAAATCTCTCAGATTTATTTGCAAGAAGAAATTCTTGAAGGGTTTATGTGGAATGTGGGGAGGGATGGCAAATCCATCTTCACCTGGTGGAATAGGACTTCTACGAACTCTGTGTCACACCCAAATTGGTAGACAAAGTATAGCAGATTTGCAAGAAGTGATAGAGAATTTTTGTAACGTGGCAAGATCCTCAGATGATAGGCAACACATGGCTATTGAAAGTCTTTTAGAACTTCTCAGAGACCCAGTAACAAGGTATAAAGTAATAGACACTGCAGCTCCAGTTCTTGTTGATTTGGTAGAACTGAGAGACATAAGAGGAAAACACAAAGTTGGACAAGCAATCATGCAGGTTCTGTTACAGGATTACCACAAAATCAAGTTTTACAAGTTGAGTTTGAATAGTGAAAGAACAAGGAGAACACTAGAAGAATTATGGGATTTGAAGGTAGAAAGAGTGAAGAGAGAAAGACTAATGAATGAGCAAGAAATCAGAGAAAAAGAAGCCTTATCGGGTGTTCTGAAACAAGAAGGAAATGAGAGATTTTTGTCAGGGGAGATTGAAAAGGCTGTGATGAAGTACACAGAGGCTTTGGATTTGTGTCCTCTTAAACTTAGGAAAGAGAGGATTGTGCTTCATAGCAACAGAGCTCAGTGTCATTTGCTTCTTAAAGATGCAGAATCTGCTATAAGCGATACCACTCGAGTTCTGTGCCTATCGAGTGTGGCGTGTCCTCACAGTAAGAGTTTGTGGAGAAGATCACAAGCTTATGACATGAAAGGGCTCGCTAAAGAGAGTTTAATGGATTGTTTAACGTTCATCAGCACCCGCTTCAGGTCTTGGAAGATAAAGGGACTCAAAATCCCTTACTATGCTGCACGTATGGTTAACAAGCATATGAACTCCACGTGGCTCTTTGCTTCAGCCAAGTCAAAGTGGTGTAGCAAACACGAAGAACTTAAAGAGTTCATGATGAGCCAAAATCAATTTGATGTTATGAACTTGAGGAAGAAAACGAGGAGAAAAATGAAAGGTGAGTTCTGAACTGTTTGTGAGATATGTCAAAACCCAAATAAGTCACTTTTTTAGTTCCATGCTGGTTAAGTTATTGTGTTATTGTGTTATGCATGGGTACGCTTATAATACTTGTCACTCATTAGAGAGAGAATCATGCATTGCTGTGAGGAATGGTGTATCTTAATCCTTTTCTTGTTTAAATTACAGGTTTGGGTTCCATCGTAGAAGAGCCTTTCGTTGGGAGAAGAGTATGGGAGAGAAGAAAGTCAAGAAGGACAAGTCAAGGGTGAGGCTTAGGTGAAGATGAGAAAAAGGACCTATAACTATCAGGTATCTTCCACACTGGTCACTGGCATGTCCAGTATATTTGCCTTCATTCGCAAGGAAGTGCCAAAATATTCTTCTATGAGAATTTGCTAATGACCTTAAATTAATAGACATAAAACAGCAATGGTATTTCTTAGTAATGTTTTCTCTATCAATAGTTACGAATGGTCTCTTAACCAATATGGTGAAGTGAAGATACAAGAGTGCTGAAAATGAAAAAACGGCCTGTAATATATATTTACGCTCTTGATTCGTGTGAGGTTTCGTCAAGTAGTTGAATGTGAGAATAATATATACACACACACATGAAAGGATCAACTTATCTTTACACTAAGAATAGCAAATCTTACGTCAAGTTATAATAGTTGATTTACTTGTATCATCTAACAAATCTAATTATTAGTCACGTGAGTTTATTAGAGACTAATTTAAAATAGTGTAAAATGATTTTCCCTGTATGCATGTGTGCGTGTAGTTATGTATGCAGAGGAAGGAATAGTATATAAACGTCGTTGGAAAAGAATGAGTGGTGGAATTTTTTTGAAATAGTTCTTAATTTTTATTTAACAATATATGAAAAAGTATGTGAAAATTCTGTTAGAAAAGAGTCTTTCTATAAGTGTATATCGTTGCTCTTAACGAAAATGCTAGAGAGGACTTAATTCCAGAATATCCCACGTATCGGTGAAAGAATGACAGTGTATAATTCAGGTTAATATTCTCAAAAGTCAAAACGTCATAGGCAATCTTTTCGTTTAAAAATAAAGCACATAAATTGCATTTCAAAACATTGGCACATCTCTTCTCGCCTTCCGACAATACTAAATGGTAATGCTGCAAGGGATGTCAATACTAAAACTTCAACCTCACTCTTGAAGAAGTATAGGTATAGCCTTATAGGTAGCTCAAGATATAATCTATTGATGGGTTTATCAACTTTATTAGGTATTAGGTCACACCGAATCAGATGTTAAGAAGCTACTCAATAATTCAACAATCAACACCCAATAAATAAGACAAAAAAATAATTAAATAAATTTCAGGGGTGATTTTTCTTGCCAAGCACTCATAATTTGAACCTCCATCGCATCGGCAATAAAATTGTAAAATATGGGTTTTATTAATCTCATGTTAAAAGAGATAGTTATCCCATGTCACAGATAAATTTGTGGACTCCACCACCTGAAAAAAAACAAAAAAAAGATGACACAATTATCGAAGGGTGTGTTGAAGAGAAAACTTATCTCATGAAACATGAGAATAATTTTTCCCGCAAAATATATATGAAAGAGCATAATTTTTGTACATCAATTCAAGTAAAATAGGAACAAAATCTAATATTTAAGAATCATTGTGAAAATGTTTTTGTTATATCTGTCAACCAACAAGCGAAATGATACTTGTGTTTAGATAAATCTAATTATCTAATTATAAATTTAACTTTTTATTTTATATTAGAGATGTAAATGTTTTTTTTTTATTTCTTCATCAATTCATACATTTTTTCTTTCAATTCATTAAGTATTTGATTAATCTGATTCGACTTGGAACAAATCCACGTAGGGTTGTAATTTTTATCATGTGAACAAATAATTATTATTAACACAATTACGGATATGAGATTTCAACCTGTGATTTGATCTCACAGAGAATGCGCATGACTTTAACCCCCATGTCACATGTATGTCATACAGTTTAATAGGATATATATGAAAATAATTAGCCTAATAAAATTGAACTTATTTTTTCATTTTCATTTTAATCCTACTTTTTTTTTCTGTTGTGTCGGTTAAATTGTTATTTACAATATAGGCCTATTAATATAAATAGGCTTAAATACATTGAATATAGATGATGAATTAAAGATCTAAAATAAAATAACTAAAACAATCTTAATTCAAATAAATTTTAGCTTTAAAATAGTAGATATGAAATATACTGATGATATTTATTATCCTTTATTCTACACAACTCAAAATCTATCAAGTGAAATGGTCGCCTTAAATCAATTGATGTTATTAGACTCTGAAACTTAAAAAAATTAGCAAAAAATATTCACAGGAGGATAAAAGTTGGAAAAAGGAAAAAACTAGATTGAGATGTTTAAGCATATAATATTCCCCTAAATATTATTTTACGATCTCTCGCAAAATCCAGAGATCATTCACAATAAAGTTGGGTTTATGCGTCTTATCCTACCAAACTGTTTTGATTTTTTCTGCGCACTAAACAATAAAATAATTATATACGGAAGGTTGAATATCTCAATCGTGGATGTACACCTAACCATTAACTATAACGAGAATTACAGAGAAAGAAACAGAAAATAAAGTGAAGATAGAGGATTAAAAAAAACGGGTTTCAAGAATTAGGTAGCGCCGATTCTTGCTGTGAACAATTCAATAAGTGAAATACAGACAGAAAGCATGCGACTGTTTGGGGCGTGCAGGGGCCCACGAGGCAACTAGTGGTTGTTGAAAAATTGGAGAGAAGAGAAATGGTAATTTTATCACCCAATGCAATAACGTACAATATTGTACAATGATCGTTAACATATGGTTACAATGTAACAAGTCCGTTTACAGTTAATATGCAGTTAACTCACCTGGTCATGTTTACAGGAGTTCAATCATCAGAAAAGCTCAAAGCAGCAACAACCGATCCTGTTGTTGCAAAAGTTGATGCAATATCAGGGTAGTCTTTCCACGAGGTTGTCACCTTCAGAGATGGGTATAGCCATGTTTTAACCGAATCCACAAAGGAGTCTGGATCCAAGCTCAAAATGGCTTCCCAATCAACCTGTAAACCCTGTGGGATGCTTCCCGTGAACTCCATATTGGCAGCAAGTAACAAGCCCAGCATAACTACAAATCCAACCGCAGCAGATCCCCTAGACAGGGGCATAAAATTATACCTGAAAAGCAGTTCAGTCCGATTTACAGAAATGACTTTCAAATGCTAAAAAAAAAAAAAAAAAAACAGATAATTTGCACATTACGAAAATGTCATACCAGTAATATGTCATCCTTAAAATTGCATCTCTCACGTTTTCTAGTGTGTTGAAATCAGTAGACCCATAATTTTCACCACAGTAAGCATTGCAGAGAGTCTAACAGAAAACAGTACCAAGATGGATATAAGGTAAATGTCACAATTCATTTAGTAACTTGAACTATAAACAAATAAACAAAAACATGTTTTCAGATGAAACCTCTAGAAGAATAAAATATCTGTCAGCAAATTTCTAAAGCTGGCAATGACCATGTAAGTAAAAATGATGATCGAATGAAAGAGGTGGCCATTTTTACCAATGACCACTGGTAAAGATGCTAAAGAAACATTCTTTAGATATAAGCCACATAAATTGACCATATAAGGGGGCATATCTATCACAATCAGCTAAATAATATACTAAAAGTTGTTTGGTATGAGAAACATACTTCCCATGCCATTGCCATTTCTGCATCAAAATCTTCCCATCTAGCAGGTGAACAAGGTGTTCTAATTGCAAAGTCAAAACCATGTTCCTTCCTGAAAAAATATTCAATTCCCCAATAAAATATACAAGAATGAAAAGTAAAATATAGCAGCCAGGAAAAGGAAATTGGGGAAGAAAATAAATTGGAATTTCCACAAGGCTTGTATCTCGCTTACATTTTTACAAGGGTTATCCTTGTCCCTTCAAGCTGCTTCCTGAAGAAACATTAACAAGCAAGAAGTAAGCATTTGAAGAAATTATATGTTTCCAGAGACTATTAGCACTATGGAAACTTACCCTTCAAATGCAATACTGTTGCACCAGGTAGCCAACCAGAATTCCTCACCAACAACTCTATAAAGATCAGAGCACGATTTTGCATGCATGATCTGCATATCAAACATTAAAGTTTCCATTTTCATAAAAGGATATACTACAATAATATTATTAATCAAGCTAAGTTATACAAAACACAAAAGCATGTAACATCCACGAGGACTATTATTAAAATTTAACATTTGAACGAAAGAAAATAATCTGGAAGCATTTATTTGTTAAAAAGATCATTGACAAAAAAAATCCCTGAGCTTCAATTGTATTTAGAAGGTGGAAAGTATATTACAATGGCCCATTCCTTGAACAATCAAGGTCCTTTGCGGATTTCTAGTACTCACCGGGTATTATTTCCGATTTGTGAAAAACTTGGGAAAAATAGCTCAACCCTTAACGGGTTTGCTCAAGAAGGGGAGCTTTGAATGGAGTATCGCTGCAGAGGAGTCCTTCAACACCTTTAAGCAAGCTACGATGACAACCCCTATATTGTCTCTATCCAATTTTTCCAAGCCCTTCGCAATTTAATGTGATGCCTCTGTAAGAGGGGTTGGGGCAGCTTTGATGCAAGACAAACACCCCATTGCGTTTTTTAGCAAGGCATTAGCACCAACAACCTTATCCAGGTCTGTGTACGAGAAAGAGTTGATGGCTCTATTATTGGAATTCAACATTGGAGACCTTACTTATTGGGAAAAAGATTCACTATCTATACTGATCAGAGGAGTCTTAAATTTCTCCTAGAACAGCAGATTGCAACACAAGATCAGCAACACTGGCTAGCCAAACTCATGGGCTATCAATTCGACATCGCGTACAGGGTGGGGTCAAGCAATAAGGTGGCCAATGCGTTATCAAGGAGAAAGGAAGAAATGGAGTTCCGAGCTATTTCTAAGCCGTTTTGGCAAGAGATAGAAAGAATTGAGGAGGAAGTGAGATCCAATGCTTGCATAGATTTAGGGGGATTTACGGAAGAATCCGAATTGACATCCTCACTATACGCTTGAGGGAGAAAGATTATTTTATAAAAGGCGATTAGTTCTGTCTTGTAATTCTGCCTGGATCCTGAAGTTACTCCAAGAATTTCACTAGTCGCCTTGGATTTCAAGAGGAATGATCAAGGTATACCTATGGAGGTCTCAAAATAGCAGAAAGGTGTGCTCTTGGAGCTCTCAAATCTGTCCCATAAGTCTGGTTCTACAAAGCCACGAAATGGTTTTGCACTTTTAGAAGGTTGGCGCAATATGTCTTTTGGATAGGGATGAAGGGAAGTGTGACGACTTATGTGGCAGCCTGCCCAACTAACCCACTTGCCAAAGAAGCAAGTATCAAACATCTTTTCCAACTGGATTACCGCAACCCCTACCCATATCAAATGCATTTGGTAAGAACTTAGCATGGGCTTTATAGTGGGACTGCCAAGATTTAAGGGGTAGTGGTGATTGACAAGTTGAGCAAATACGCTCCTTTTGTGATGATCAAACACCCCTTCACTGCCAAAGGTATTGCTGGAGTCTTTGTGAAAGAAATTGTAGGCCTGCATGCTATTCATTTTAAGTGATCAGGACAAAACCTTTATTAGCAATTGCTGACAGGAGTTCTTTAAATTACAAGGCATTCTCCTTAAATTTAGCACCACATATTACCTAGAGACTGATGGACAGACAGAGATAATTAAATTACAGTGCTCTGATACCAAATTGATGGAACCAGAAAAATAACACTGAATTTGACCGTAAATTGATGAAAAACATAAATGGAGACAAGCTTCTTACAAACACTAATCGCAGAAAATAAACCCAATAGACCTCAACTCCCCCTCAAAGCCAACATACCTAGGCTTCAAGAGATCCCTAATTTGCCCACCAAACCAATAATCAATTCATGACCACCTCACTACACACACACACAAACTCCTTTTATTTTCTCCTCTAAGAAAATTCTAGAAAGTTTCCTAACAAATTAACTAACCTACTCACTATTTTTAGGCCCATCACTTTTGTTCTGAACAGCCTCGCGCATAGGATGCATTCCTTCCATGGGCAAAATATTGGTATAATACTGGCTTTCATTCTGCCGCCCACTGCACCACGTTTGAGATAGTATATGGTAGACCTCATCCTACGTTCACTAAGTTCATCCCAGGGGAAACTTTGGTATAAGCAGTCGCTCAAGATCTGATGGATAGGGATGAGGCTCTTAGACAATTAAAATTCCATACACGGCTCAATCGCATATGCTCTCCAAGTTAAGCCTGAAACTAGCTGGCCCAATTTTATGGACCCTACTTGGTAGTGAAGCAGGTTGGCTCAATGGCGTTCAGGTTGTAGCTTCCTGCTACGGCAAGGATACATCCTGTTTTCCATGTTTCCAAACTAAAATAGGCAGTGGGAGAACAATCAGTCGAAGAGGAACTGCTTAATGACTTAGAGATTGATGAGCACATTTGTTATCCAGCACAAGTGCTAGGATATAGGCAGATCCAACACCACGGGGAGATGATTGACCAAGTGCTCATCCAATGGCAAATCAACCACCAGAAGAAGCAGCGTGGGAAAAAGTAACATCCATTCAAGGCCAATTCCCCGATTCCACCTTAAGGGCAAGGTTGATTCTTCTTTTTATGATTTATTACTATTTGGGTCATAAATACTTTTATTTTCCAGATTTATTCTTTTTAAATTCCAGATTACTTAGTTTCCAAATTTAATTGCTGATTTAATTATGTTGCAAATTTTATCATTTCATTAGTTTATTTAAAGGCTGGTCCAGAGTCGATAGGGGAGAGATAATTTAGTTTTTGAATTGAGACCAATACAGAGTGCCCTTTTGGAGTGAGGAGAGTCTTCTTTGTATTACCTTTACTTTTCTTCTTATCAATAAAAAAGAATACCGTATCAAAACGTGATCCAAATTGTTAGAAAATAGTATAAGCCATTAAAAAGCACTAACCTAACAGCTTAAGCTTTTGGGCTGAATTGATTCTTTACATGGTATCAGAGCCTCGTGTCCCGGTTCAATCCTCACCGCCCCCCACTTTCTCTTGTGGAATTTTCTTAGCACAGGTAGGTGGGCCTGTGCATTGTCCACCCTTCAAGTCCAGTGGGCTCTCGTATGAGGGGGCGTGTTAGAAAATAGTATAAACCATTAAAAAGCCCTCACCCACCAACTTAAGCTTTTAGGATAAATTGGTTCTTTGCACAAATTCTCACCCACAATATACACGGGAGGAAGGGAGGCTATTTTACAATACCTCAGCCTAGATTCCCAAATTGCTTCATGAATTTCACTCATCTCCTTCATGTGGACATGCTGGTGTATTTTGTACATTTAAAAGACTAGCTTACCAAGTTTGCCAATAGAGTAAGTATCAAACTTCTCCTATTGCCCATTCCTTATGCTATTTTGGTGGGGCTAACTGTGGACTTCATCGTGGGGTTACCAAGATTTAAGGGGTTTGATTCTATACTAGTTGTGGTTGATAGATGGAGCAAGTATGCTCATTTTGTCATGGTGAAACATCCATCCACAGCAAGGAGTATTGCAAAAGTTTTTGTTAGAGGTTTTTGCTTAGATGGCATTCCCTTAACTACTGTTAGTGATCGGGATCGAACTTTCATTAATCAATTTTGGCAAGAGGTTTTTCAGGTTGTAGGGTACCACTCTTAAACACCATACGGCTTATCACCCTGAAACTGATGGGCAAATGGAGATAATTAATCGAACCTCAGATACCTACTTTCGTTGTTTCAGTTCTGAGCAACCCAAAGTATAAGGCGAATTTCTTCCTTGGGCCGAGTATTGGTATAATATGAGCTTTCGCTCGGCTACCCAATTCACTCCTTTTGAAGTAATTTATGGTAGACCCCTTCCAACTATTACAATGTTTTTTCCGGGGGAGACATTAGTAGCAGTTGCCCAAAACTTCAGGGGCCGAGATGAGGCCCATAGACAACTTAAATTTCATTTGCATCGGGCTCAATCATATATGTCCAGAAAAGCCAATAAATATAGGATGCCTTTGGACATTCGGAATGGGGATCGAGTCTATTTGAAGATAAGAACACAACGGCAAAGTTGGCCTTCAAAATTGGATCCAAAGCTTGCTACCAGGTTTTATGGACCTTATTTGGTGCTGAAACAGGTGGGTCTTGTAGCTTTTGTGCTGCAACATCCTGTAGGAGCCCATATACATCTTATCTTTCCCATTTCGCAGTTCAAAAAGGCTATAGGGGAGCATTTGTTGGAAGAGGAATTACCGGCAGATTTGCAGGTTGATGGTTTCTGTAAAGAACCTTGGGATACACCACCCCAAAAGCTAGCTCAAAGGGTGGGAGTGCCCAAGACCTTATAAACTCTACATTAGTTGTTCATCTAACCAATGTGGGACTATATATCTCAACACACCCCCTCACACAAGAGCCCATTGGGCTTGAAGAGTGGATAATGCAACAGGCCCAGCCTACCTGTGCTAAGAAATTTCACAAGAGAAAGTGGGGGACGGCGAGGCTCTGATACCATGTGAAGAACCTTGGGATACACCACCCCAAAAGCTAGCTCAAAGGATGGGAGTGCCCAAGACCTTATAAACTCTACATTAGTTGTTCATCTAACCAATGTGAGACTATATATCTCCAGTTTCAAATTTTATCCAGCGCAAGTTTTGAGAAATAGGCCGCTTCATCAGCAAGGGGAGCTCATTGATCAAGTCCTGATCCAATGGAAAGGCCAGCCACTTGAGGAAGCTACTTGGGAGGACGTGACTACAAGCTCAATTTCCATATTTCAACTTTGAGGGCAAGGTTGATTCTCAAGGGGAGAAGTATTGATACGACTGCTACTGATAAACCCATGGTTTGGAAGGTTTACACAAGGAGAGCAAAAATCAATAATTGATTTAATCGAAAATCAATTATTGATTTGGTCAATAATTTATTACTGATTTGAGTCGATGATTTTATTTAGTCTCAAATTCCATTAATTTGATTCTGTCATTTACTTTGTTGCCAATTCTGTTTTGTTGTTGCCAATTCCACAGTTACCTTTTCTATAAGGGGGACCTTGAATATATATATATATATATATATATATATATATATATATATATATATATAGAGAGAGAGAGAGAGAGGTTGTGTGTCTTAGGAGATATCCAAGAATTGTTAGTTGAATTTGAGGCAAAGGGAGTGCCCTTTGTTAAGTCGTATCATAGTCTATCTGACCTGATGAATGAGAAAAACTGCCTATCATGCAACTTGCGAATTTCAACTTTCTATTTTTGGAACACATTAACCCTATCTAAATGATATAAGGCTGGTTGAGATGTGCTATAAAACTTCGATTATCCCAACATGCTCTGTGAGCATCTAGAAACCAGGTCTATTGAAAATATAATATATAAAGAATAAAATATGTCTATCCTGCAAGTATAACTTTAGTGTATCACCCAGCATAACAGTTGCATAAGAGATGCATTTCTGACATGAGACAAGCAAACTAAAACTTTTCCAACGCTAAACCTTTTTGGGGTTAAAAGTCATGGCAGAGGGCTTTTACATAGTAAATCAAGCAATGTTACAGGAAAAGGCACAAAAATTAACAATTCACCTTTTCTAATTTCCCATCTTTGGAAAGATGAATAATCTCATCTGTTTTGCTGTGGACAATTGGTCTCTCCTTCATTACAGTCTTTGCAATATTCAATGTCCTGTGGCATTTAAAAACAATAAGCACTTTCTAAGCCAGGCTTTTAATGTTGAATTTATCAATAAAAACAGGCTCATTACCTTTCGTAATTAGGAAAGTAACGGACAACTTTGGCTTGTCCAAGAATCATAGGTGTGTGAGAACCAAATCCAGTATTAAACTCTTCACTGCAGTGCAAAGCAACCAATTCAAATCAAACACAAGATCTTTATTTTTTTATTTTTGTCATGAACACAAGATCTTAATTTGGTCCAACTCTGAAATAATAATCCGAAGAAAATTAGGCACATTAACCAATATGGCTAACAGGCTAGCAACCAATAAAAGAAGAAAGTTATCTAAAGCAGACCAATATAATTCTGAGCTTATTGTCACAAATAAAGGAAAGTATATGCCTTAGAATAAAAGAAAATGACCTTTCAAAATTGCATAATTTGAATAAATGCAAAACAATCATAGCAAAACAAGCAATAAAGAAGTTAAACCACATAAAGCGGAAAATAACATGAAGGCTAAAATATTCTTAGTCACTCTAGTTCCACTGGAAATTCATTTTCCTCCTTTCAATTGTAATACTTGAGTCAACCAAGTTTTCTGTGTAAGGGCGGTTTCTATCCCTCTTTTATGGTCCTTATATAATAAATAGGCTTCAGTTTTTTCTGAAGTCTAAAACTAAAGAAATCAAGTTAGAGCTAACAAAAATGCCATGCCATCTTTTTATAAAGCAGATCTAAAACCTCACCTTATCCCGCCCCCCACCCCACCCAACCCACAACAACAAAACAAAACAAAAAACCCACACAAACACTAAAAGCACCAGAAAAGGGAGTTTAGAGGAGAGAGAGAAAACTGAAATACAGAAGGAATGGTTAATTGTCATTACTTTGTTACAGAGACCTCATAGTTAACCTATCCTGAAAATACGAGAAGCTGCACACCATTATTTTACTCATTTTAGACTCAAAAGACATAGAGTTGATTAAAGGTAAAGTATCAAGAAATCAGATTATTTTTTAAAATTTTTTGATAAAAAAGGAGTTGAAATAAGCAAGTTAGCATACAATACAAGTTTGTAAACTTATAGTTGAGATTAATTTGGAAATCTTAAGTGTAAACTTACACCCACATTGTCTACTTCCCCCAGTCATGTTATGGGGCTCTTTTACCATTATATGTTATTAATGTATTATATGAAGACCTCGTCTACACCAAAATAACATTTTTAGATGTAAGCATACTACCTCAAATATATTAAGTCGTGTTTGAGGATATGACTATGACCTAGCAAACACTCATATTACCCGCACTAACTGAAAATAAAACGGGACCTTGAATATATTTAGAATTTATGCAAGAAAAGTTTACCACAATACATGATTTTATAGCACAATCAACAAAAATATAAATTAGAGAGATCAGAGAATGCACAAAAAAATGGAGATAAAAAGAGAAACTATGTACGCAATGAATATAAATACCACACAATATAAAATATCTGAACAACAAATCTTGGGTGGGACTGACAAATGATGTGCTCCGATAGAATTATTAGCAACAAGATGGGATACCTTAGCTTGTTAACCCACACAACAGGGTCACAAGGCTCAGAAATCTGTCTCCATCTAACAGCTAATGAGAAAACATTGTGCCATGACATTGTACGGCTGGATGATTTATCATCTATAGTGCCATGTGAAGGAGATGTATCCAAGGTACTACTCGTACTACAACCCGCACCTCCTCTGTTTTGACTGGGCATATTAATTCTTTCCCTTCTCCTGGCCCTTTTCCCAGTCTTTGAGTTTCCTTTATTAGAATATTTCCATTCGGCATGCAACGAACGCCAAGCCTTTGAGACCTTCTGTGCAATTTCAATAGCAGCAAGTCCTGCCATTCGATGCTGATAAATAAGGAAATATTAACATATAGATATAGACAGGTTAAAAAGCTGATTGTGCAAGCACAAAAATTATATATAAAAAAAAACACTCCCCATTAAACCCGACTAGCGAGTGTGGGTGAAGGAAATCCTTGTACGCAGCCTTACCCTTGCATAATTGTAAAGAGGCTGTTTCCTGGATTCGAACCCATGACCTTTCAGTCACGAAGGAACAATTTTTGTACACAGTTTTACAAAAATTATAAAGGAAAAAAAAAAGCATAACTTGCAGATATTTAGAATAAAGCATCCAGAAAATAATCTAGCTTCATAAGGATACAAAACACATTATGTAAATAATCCATGTTTTTAGAACAAATTGAAAGCCAACATAAGTGATATTGATTCTATGAAAATCACAAGCTTTTACTTAGGGAAATAGAGTCAGAAATAAAAGATTTCTTTAACAGAAATTTATCCCTAGCGTTAAAACTGGAAAAGTGACATCCTTTGCATATTTTATAATGTTATTTGACCATTATATATTAGGGTTTAGTGTTTGTCCTTTTAAAGTATATAGAATTGGTTTACCAAAACAAAAAAGGATATAGAATTGTGTTCTTTTAAGTGAGAGAAAGAGATACACAAGTGGGTGTTTTTTTTTTTAATTTGAATTTTAAATAAAAAATACTAGTTTTAACTAAAATGACCATCGTTTAAAAGAACAGACATTTTCCCCTATATATTATTATCTCTTAGACAATAAATGAAAATAAAATCCTAGCAACATGAGTAATATCTACCAGGGAGAAAATGGAAATAATATAACATGTTTTCTTCTTTTGCAGTTTGATTTTACAACATGATATAAACAAGATCATCCAATTTTTTATCTTTTCAAAGTCTATTAGGATAAAGGAAAAATGTACAAGTCCAATTTAACACACCCAAAGACTGTCAAGAAATAAAAGTGGCTCTTAAAAAAAAGGATTTGTTGGAAAACAAAGGAAAATGATTACAACCAATAAGCCAAAAAAAAGAGCAGGAAAGGAATAACTTTACCTGGCGTCTATTAGGGAGGAAACCAGGACAATCATACTGGATTTTCTTGCCAATGGAGTCTGCAGCCTGTAGAAGAGCAGCCTTCTGCTTCGTAATAGTAAACTCTTGCTTTTTAAGCTTTCCCTTTCTTAATGACTCACGTAGAGGAGGTTGCCTGAAAACCTTTTCACATACATTCTTTGGATGCAATCTCTTGCACCAGTATTCCTGAATATAATGAAGATACAAATAAATATAATAGAAATGGGAACCCCGTGCTTTACAAAACATGAATAACCAAGTATGCCATGATTTAAAACCTAATTGCTAAAGATCTTTTAAACCCATATGAAACTCCCCATGGGCATGCTCAAGAAATTCTGAAGTAAACAGGGCTTTCCAATTAAGATACCTTTGAATCAAGAAAGATGAAAATTACCAGGGAAAGGCAGAATAACTTTCATAAATTTTACCTTAAAAAGTGCATCAATATCTCCATCAATATCAAACCAGCAAAAATCACTGTTAAACTTTGAGGCTGTGTACAGAGCAATCTCTTTCTGCAAAAGAGAAAAGTGTTGAAGTACATCATAGAACTAGGCTCTTAATAAATGAAACTTAACAAGGAGCATGTTAACTCCCAGAGCACCAATGACATATAAGTCCATCAGCAGAATTCCATAAAGCCATTAAAGAACGTACACGAGTTAGTTATATATAGCTGAATCATGGGAAGATAGGTCCCACAAGTGTCTCTCGATGTAGACATACATGACAACTAAGTAGCATGAGATCTAAAGCAGAAGTGAACAGCACTATTTGGAAACATGCCAACACCAGTATACATGTTCAAATTAGCATGCTATTAATTTGTATATTGGTAGGGCTATCATATCTCTCTTGCTCTAATTAAATGCTTCATGTGACACTTCACTTCTCAATGCTCTCAACATTGTTAGCAGATTTTGTGACAGAGAAGGAAATGTTCTTACATTCTTTTTGACAAGTAGAATAGTATTTGAAAAAAAGATGGCTTGTAGTGGAGATATACTATGATACGAACCCACTTTGGTTTGGGCCTCAAATGCAATAATTGACCCAAATTAGTAATGCTGTTAACAAGTGAAGATATTGACTGGAATGCCCTCCAACAGAATAGAGCATGAGTATCATTGAGTTTGTTATTGTTGAGTTATATAAAACCATTAATGTAGCCTCACCCAATAGCTTAACCTTTTGGGTTGAATTGGTTCTTTACATGGTATCAGAGCCTCGTGTCCCGAGTTCGATCCTTGCCGCCCCCCCACTTTCTTTCAAGTGGAATTTATTTGTTCGCATAGGTAGGTGGGCCTGTGCATTATCCACCCTTCAAGCCCAATGGGCTCTCGAGTGAGAGGGCGTGTTGAGTTATATAAAACCATTAATGTAGCCTCACCCAATAGCTTAAGCTTTTGGGTTGAATTGGTTCTTTACAGTTATATAGAGGGGAAGCACCAAGGAAAGGGACATCAGGAAATTCAGAAGACACTTGGGCCCTTTTGGGATTGGGAGAGAGTGGAACCTCTCATGTATTCCACATTATCTTTACCTTTTGCTTGTTAATTTCTTTGGAAGTTCGGCATTTTCTTTCATATTACAACTTATTGTTAAGACGTTTCTGTTTGTAATTTTGATATGCAATATATGAATGAGGAATATTCAGATCTGAGTTCTTGAGTAAGCTCGGTTTTAATTGTTAATTGGTTGGTCTATATCATACTATTTCACAATAAAACAAACCTGATAAAAGGCAAGGCACTGGAGCACGAACTTGTCCATTGAATCCAATTCCAAATCGAGCACAGCATCATAATCCTTGACCTGTGACCATTAAATAAAGTCATAGCATGACAAATGAAAACTGAAATTTAACCCAAAAATTAAAATTAATATGATCATACCGCCTCTTTGTATTGTCCAACAGCATGGTAGCAGGAAGCTCGGTAATATAAACACTCAATATTGGCGCCATCAATGTTCAACTCCATTGTTAAATCCTTGATAGCCTTCCTGTCATAGTCAAACCCAATTTAAATGAGAAGTAAAATCAAGTAATAGAACATAAGAGTACCAAAGTGAAACAATCACAACATAATTCTGGAATAGAACTACATGCTTTGACTTTGAGACTTCTGGAATACTCACAATCACACCATAATTCTTCCTCAAATTGCCTGTTCTTTAATACAAACCAAAATTTCCAAATACAAAACGATCCTACTAATGAGATTCCATATCAATCAACATAATAGTCATGAAAAAAGGGAAAGTAATCTATGTTCTCCCCACATGATCCCTCCTCAGTTCCTAAAACCAGCAGTACTATCAACAATTTTTTTTGTTCCTGAAAGGCTTCACCTATTACATGTTCTACAATCCAAATTTGCTTCCATACTGCTTGTAAGTGTGCTGCTATATCATGAAGTTGTCCTTACTAGTTTTCATGGACCAAATTCTCAAGACCGTGGCAAGTAAGAAACAGTCACTTCAAATAAATATTCAACCTATAAAATTAAGCAGTAGGTATGGTTGTACAAATACCTGTGGTCACCCATTGCATGGGACAGAAGGGCACTGGAATGATAAGCTCTTGCAAACCTAACATCAAAACTTAAAAGCAATCAGCCTTGAAGTGAACAGGCACAAAGCAGCTAAAAAAACAATGCTGATGTCAGTAATTTAGTTCATTCACAAAAATTACCTCCCATCAATTTGTAGCACCTCATTTAGACATTCCTGAGCTTTTGTTGGTTTAGCTAAATCTTGATAGAACTGCCAAAAAACACACATTCAGGTAACTGATAATAAATCACCAAACAGAATCGCTTTAAGCACATACAAATGGAGAGTTTATGGATATATTTATGTAAAAAGAAGCATATACAAATGGAAATTAACAGAGTGTAAGCTCCCAACTATGGAGGTGTCTCCAAGCCCTCTACAAATGTAGATGAAAGTAATACCAGCCTAAATCCCCAATAACAAACCACAGCACTATAAACGCTACCCATCCCACAATCAATTACAAGAATACCCATTCCGCGTAACTAATTGGCCATATCAGCAACATTCCCTTTCTTCACAGCAACGGCTCTACGCTGATAAACTTTAATTGGGCTGGACCATTTATTTGGTTTGGGCCTTGGTGAGACAACCATATCAATATCCTCGCCATCAGAATTTGCCTTGTCCTCAAGGCTAAACGCAGGAAACTGGCCCTGAATGTCAGCAGCCTTCTCCCACGTAGCTTCTTCCACGGGTTTGTATTTCCAGAGTATTAGCCATTTAGTATGGAATTGATCACCTTTTCCTGAAATTCGTTAAGCAAGCACCCCTTCTGGTTTAGGAGGTTCATCTGCAATTAAGGCCAAACCAGGTGGGAGATTCCCTTCAGCAGTTGATTTGCCAATAGCCTTTCGAAGCTATGAGACATGGAAGACAGGATGTATCCTGGCAGAGGCAGGCTCATAAGCCATAGCTCCAACTTTAGCAATCACCTGAAAAGGGCCATAAAAGCGCGCAGATAACTTCGGATTAATTCTTCGAGCTACTGAAACCTACCGGTGAGGCCTTAATTTCACATACGCCCAAACAGGAAAGGAGACTTCACAACGATGAACATCTGCATGTTGCTTCATAGACTGTTGAGCTCTCATGAGATGGTGTTTCAAGTGACGAAGAGCTTCATCTCTGTTCTATAGAACTCTAGCAACCGCATCCACTTGAGTTTCACCCTGCAAGTAATGCAGAATAGTAGGAGGGGGTCTCCCATACACAACCTCAAACGGTGTCGTGCTAGTAGAGCTATGGAATGACGTATTATACCGGAATTCAGCCCATGAAATCCACAAAGACCAGTTGTTCGGTTGCTCTGAAGCAAAACACCTCGGATAAGTTTCGAGGCAGTGATTCAGGACCTCTGTCTGACCATCAGTTTGGGGATGGTATGAGGTACTCATCTTCAAAAACATTCCCTGCAAACGGAACAACTCCTTCCAAAAATTACTCAAGAACAGCGGATCACGGTCACTCACAATTGACCTCAGAAGGCCATGTAAACGCAAAATTTCCTTGGCAAACAAAGCTGCCATTGTTCCAGCTAAAAAAGGACGCTTGAGAAGCAGGAAATGAGCATATTTGGATAGTCTATCAACCACTACCAGAATCACTTCGTACCCCTGGGATTTTGGTAACCCGGTAATGAAGTCCAATGAAAGATCCTCCTAAATTAGCTATGGAACTGGAAGATGTTGCAAAAGCCTAGTTGGTGAGAAGGTATGATATTTGTGACTTTGACATAGGTCATAAGATTTCACATATTCCATTACTCGTTTGTGCATTCCAAACTAGAACAGACCCCCAGCAATCCTCTTGAATGTTCGAGTGAAACCAGAGTGTCCTCCTGTTGGTGGTGAATGGGACTCTTGGAGGAAAGAGGGAATGAGAGAGGAAGTGGCAGTCAGCACCATACGGTTCTTAAAAAACAACAGATCCCCTTGCATTGTGAAACCTGAAGGTATATCAGTACCAGCAAAGATAGCACCAATATTTTTCTGTAGTTTGGCATCGTTTACATACTCTTCTTTCACCTTGCCTATATCAACCCAATATAAAGTAAAGATTATGTGAGATAATGCTAGATTACACTCCATGCGGGATAGAGAGTCCGCAGCCTTATTTTCTGGTCCAGGCTTGTAAATCACCTCAAAGTTGTAGCCCATGAGTTTTTTCCAACCAACAATGTTGATC
The DNA here is from genome assembly GCA_032173675.1 of Gastrolobium villosum. NCBI lineage: Eukaryota > Viridiplantae > Streptophyta > Magnoliopsida > Fabales > Fabaceae > Gastrolobium > Gastrolobium villosum. Next base: position 195,864 of record JAVKPL010008842.1, on the reverse strand, counting down.
AATGGTGGTGATTCATTGGCTTAGGAGATGTTTGAAACTCCTATGGTTAGTGAGGACAGTAAAGGTTCGTCCTTTAGTTATGGTCTCCAATGTTGGATGAGAGCGAGCGCCATAATTTCTTTCTCGTATACTGACTTTGAAAGGTTCTGGTTAGACAAGGCCTTACTAAAATAAGCTATAGGCTGTTTTTCTTGCATTAGGAAAGCACCTAGGCCCAAACCCGATGCATCACATTCAATGAAAAAGACTTTGGTAAAATCTGGCAATGCGAGAACTGGGACAGAAGTGAGTAGTTGTTTCAACCTCTCAAATGCAGTTTGTGCCTCCTCATTCCATAAGAACCCTTCCTTCTTGGTCAGATCAGTTAAAGGACGTGCCACGTTCCCATAGTCCTTTATAAACCGCTTATAATAAATACCCAGTAAGACCAAGGAAACCATGAACTCCTTTAGCATTCATTATTCAATGGACAATTGTCCAAAAGAGCATTTCTTCCTATTGGCGTATAAACTATTCTGCTGTAACAGCTGCAGGACTTCCCTCATATGCAGCAAATGCAGTTCCCATGAGGGACTATAAACGAATATATCGTCAAAAAATACCAAGACATGCTGCCTCAAACGCGAATGAAAAACTAAGTTCATAGTGGACTGGAAGGTAGAGGGGGCATTAACAAAACCAAAAGACATAACAAGGTATTCATAATGACTTTCGTGGGTATGAAAAGCAGTTTTTGAAATATCCTCTTCTTTCATACGTATTTGATGGAAACCCGACTTAAGATCTTCTTTAGAGAAATATTTGGCTCCATGTGATTCATCAAGCAACTCATTAATAATGGGGATAGGAAATTTGTCCAGAACTATCACCTTATTTAATGCTCTATAGTACACACACGTGCTAAGAATCATCCTTCTTCTTTACTAGAATAACCGGGCCGGAGAAAGGGCTTGTATTGTGGCGGGTGAATCCTTCTTGCAACAGAGTAGTCACTTGCTTTTCTATTTCATCCTTGTGGTGATGAGCAAACCTATATGGCCTCACACAGACTGGAGCAGTACCTGGTAACAGGTTGATAGCATGATCTGAGTCTCGAGGAGGTGGTAGGCCCTGTGGTTCGTGAAACACTGAATGGAATTCTTCAAGTATCCCTTGTAGCGACTCTTGCTGCTGTGTTGTGAGTTCAACATTAAGAGTATCCCCTGTTAAATTGGTCTTCTCATTGTCATCGTGCCCTCCTTCCTGAAGTAACCCTTGTAATGCTAGTTGATGATCCTGATCATTGACTTGATACCCCTTTAATTTAATCAGTTCTCCCTTATGCAAGAATTGCATAGTTTTCCTTCTCCAATCTTGGCGAACCTCGCCCAAGGTCTCTAACCATTACATTCCTAAAATCAAATCAATCTCACCCAAATATGGGATATAAGCACCAACATTCAACTAAGAACGACCAATCTGAATATTAAGTGCATCACATCTTCCACTGGAGAAATGTTTGCTACCATCTCCCAGACTAACACTAAACTCCCTTGTGTTACTCATTTGCAGGTTCAAAGAAGAAACCAACTCTGGGATAATAAAATTATGGCTAGCACCACTGTCAATTAACAAGAGTATAGGAAATCCCTCCAAACTTCCTTCCACCTTCATAGTTTTGGATTGAAACTTGTTAGAAACATTTGCTACCTTGAAGTCCATTTCCTCAACATCTGCGTCTTTTGCTTCTTCAACATTAACCAGTGCGTCCGTTTTCCTAATTGTCTCCTCTTCCTCCCAGATGAGTAGTCTCAATTGCTTGTCCGGTCATTGATGAGTAATGTTGATCGCATTTAAAGCACAATCCCTTAGCCCTTCGCTCCATGAGTTCGGGATAAGACAAATTCCTAACACCTCTGTTGTTCGAAGCACTACGTTTTTCTTCACTACGGTCAGAACGATTTTGTCCGATTGGAGAAAAGTTTGCTTTTCCTCATTGAGCAACCATACCTGAAGAAGGAACGGACACTATGCTGCGACGAAAACCCCCATTCTCTCGTCCATTGGCAACCTTTGCTCCTCCACGGAACTTTCGCTCAACCGTCCTGGAAAAGGAAGTCATCTTTAATCAATTCGGAGGATCGAAAGGTAAAACTTCCATACGTACATCTTCCTTCAGTCCACCAATAAAGAGGCCCATATACTGTTCCTCTGAAAGAGGTGAGACCTAGGCAACCACCTTTTCAAACTCTTCTACGTATTCGTCTATGGTGCCTCCCTGTAATAGCCCCTTAAGTTGGGCAAAAGGGTTCCCAAAATGATTTTCACAATAGCAATCAAACAGAGCATGTTTGAAACGCTCCTAATCAAGTTGCGGATCCGATTCCTTCAAGACTCTGAACCAGTGCCATGAAGCACCCTCCATACAAATCTATGCGTATTGAACGCGCATTGTCTCTGGCGTGCCTTGCACGACAAAATAGGCTTCCGCTCTAGCTATCCAACCAACGGGGTCTGACCCGGTAAAGACCAAACGCTATATTCTCTTAGCTGATAGCCGATAATCCTTCGCAACAGTACCATTTGTCAACTCCTTCTCTGCAACAAAGACCACTTCCTTTCCTCTCGGAACTCCCATCAATATTTCGCTTTCCTGTCCTTCGGTGTGTACTGGAATGTGCAGCGACTAGTCTGGACGGTAAGTCCTTCTCGGAATTCGGTACGCATTTCCGCCAGAGTTTGGATAATGTCCCCTATACTGGTCACTAAGGAGCTCAGCTTCGTCGAATGTTCCGCTAACTGGTGTGAATGTCCCTCGAAGCAGTATCGTGCAAGCGCAAAAGAGATTCCTGCGATTTGAGCACCGATTCAACCGCTACCATCTTTGTGTCCAAAGCGTCAATTTGTTGTGACGTGGTGAGCATGCACAAAAATTTCTCTCCACTAAAAAAAAATTCTCTCAACGAGAGCACCAATTTGATGGGATAAACACCTCTTCCTATCAAAATGTTGAGTTTATGGATATATTTATGTAAAAAGAAGCATATACAAATGGAAATTAACAGAGCATAAGCTCCCAGCTATGGAGGTGTCTCCAAGCCCTCTACAAATGTAGATGAAAGTAATACCAGCCTAAAACCCCAATAACAAACCACAGCACTATAAACGCTACCCATCCCACAATCAGTTACAAGAATACCCATCACCCCGTAACTAATTAGCCATATCAGCAACATTCCCTTTCTTCACAACAACGGCTCTACGCTGATAAACTTTAATTGGGTTGGACCATTTATTTGGTTTGGGCCTTGGTGAGACAATAGTATCTCCTAATGAATAGCTATAAACCTATTACGGTTAGATCTTTGATAAAACTGTCAAAAACACAGTCAAACCAAAGCTAACAAGCAAAATTATCTAACAGAATAGCTTTAAGCCTATAAACAAAATGCCATAAAAATTGTAGCCTATGTTGAGATATATAAAACCATTAATGTAGCCTCACCCAATAGCTTAAGCTTTTGGGTTGAATTGGTTCTTTACAGCCTACTACATAGAAATAAGCCTAAAACTGAATAAAAAAATGTACATGTGAAGTTGTGAACTAATCTGTTATGAAATGGATACTTATGTCAAGTTGAAAAAGCAAATTAGATTATAGGCACAGTAATGGCATGGATGAAAGTAATGAAGCAGGATATGAGTAGAGATACCGGAGAGGACCCAAGAATACAACTAATCATAATTCAAGTATACATTCAGTTTAATATGATCACACCATCAGTACACTTTGGTTGATAGATACCTGAGTCAGATGTACCCATGCTTCAAGGAAATTTCTGTCAAGTTGAAGCGATTTTAGATGTGCTTCCTCAGCTTTCTTATATTCACCAATTGAAGATAATGCTAAACCCTATAAAGTCATTTTGTTCAGTGCAAGAATGAAGACGCCATCCATATAAAAGATCAGGAAAACAACATTAAACTCTTTAAATGAGGATCCAAATATTAAAAATCAAGACCCACCAAATATGTGTAGGCAGACTTATTATCCTTATCTAGCTTCACGCAAGCTGAAAGGTCTTCAACAGCTGCATCAAACTCTTTAAATTTGAAATTGACAATTCCTGCATTGAATTTTATGGGGGGCAAAGTACATTACTTAGCAATGAGATCTAAACAGAGAATTCATTAGTTCAATGTTATCATCATACATCGTATGCATTTATAACCAAAACTTGAACTTGAAATTATATCTAAACAAGTCAAAAACTACGAGCAATTACATGAGAACTAAACAAAAAGCAACCGTGTCAAAAAGGAGATGGAGAAAGAGAGAACAAAAATGAGAATAGCCTCTAAAACGAGAGCATAAAAAGTTAAAAGATAAATAAATAAAAATGCAAATAAACAGAGGATTTAAAAAATAAAATTGCTTATTCTCCTCAATAGATGTTACCCTACTCTGTAAAAACCAATAATGTTCTTGTCATGAACCAACTCTCCCAAAAGTTTAAGTTGTTAGGTGAAGATACATAAATGGTTTTATATTACATTTCTAACACTAACACATCACCTCACACAAAAGCCATTTCGGCTTGAAGCATAAACAATACACAGGCCTGCCTACCTTGTGCTTAATTTTTATGGTTTTATAAGAAGAATGCAAGTAGCAAGGATCAAATTCTAGACCACTTGATCATAAAGGCTCTAATACTGTGTCATGAACCAACTCTCCCAAAAGCTTAAACGGTTAGGCAGAGGGACATGAATGATTAAAGAATCAAAAAACACCACAAAAGACCAGCTGGAGTGAAAATTAGAGTCACAATACAAAACCCTACCCGAGTAAGCTTCATTCAACTTTAAGCAACCAGACTTAATTTTGATTACCAATATACAAATAAACATCAAGAAGGAAACAGATCAATGCCCATAACATGTCTACATAAAACAAGCACATTAATGGATAACCTAAGGGATTGATGCAATAATCTGATTACCCCAAAATGACACTTTTCTGTATCATAATTAACCAATTAGCAAAATTTCCCAAGTACAGGAAAATAGTATACACCTTGTTTGATGATTGCTCAAATTCAAAATCCTAGCTAAGGATTTACTTTAATTACCCTAAGATTTCCAAGCACAAAACAAAGGTAAATATAAATTCATCCAGTGAATCCAAATTTGTTAATTCTCCATCTGCTTCTAAAGTTCTAACAAATGACATGATATATTAACGGTGAAGAATACAATATACATAAAAACTAATCCAGTTCCTCTGTTTGATCTTCTAGGAATTACCACAAGACACATGCATCCGACCATTGTAGCAAACAAAGAAAGAGAAAGAGAGGCATAATTAATTATTCCAACATAAATTAGTTATCCAAATAAATAAATGAAAACAAAAGAGACAGTTTTAAGACAAGCTACCTCTCTCATGTAAAATATCTGCTGTGTTCGGTTCAAACTCTAATGCCTTACTCAAGTCTTCAATAGCCTGACATCCATATCAAAAGAGGAGGGAAAAAACAATTGTCACATTTACAGGTTGACACTTGTGCTAAAAAAACATAGGCCCGAAAAAATTCAATCTTTTCATATTTCAAACTTTTTATACTATAGAACATAAGATCTTGTAGGTGATAATTAGAAATTGCAATAACATTGAATTTATGAGGATAAACCGATAAAAGACCACAGGACTCTTGACCACCAAATTAGTTTAGCACCAAAAGAATTAAGTATTTAAGCATCCAACAAAAAGCCTAAAGCTTTAAGTGGCAATACCCAAATAGTACTCAAACCCAAACAAACTTAGCATCTTAGTTAAAACAAGTATAGCCATACATAAAAAAAATAAAAAAATTCCTTGCCATTTTCATTTCTGTAGTACAACTGATTTATTTCATGGAGTATGTATATAAACAAAGGCTGGCCCAGTGCTAGAGGCTTCCACCAATGTCAGTTTCAACATGTTAGACAGCTACTAAGATCTAAGAATTAGGGTTAGCTTAGCTGTGCTCACCTCAACAAACTCTCCCAAGGCTGCCCGGGCCTGACCTCTCCTTTTCCATGCTTCACCAGCTGATGGATTAAATTGTATAGCCTAAGATATACACGTAAACAACTTACGTATAGAAGAAATATCATATCTCCATATATACCTGTAAGATAGTGTTCGGTCAAGTACCTTCGTAAAATCAGCTATAGCAGCATCAAGTTCTCTCTGGAATGCATATGCTGTCCCTCTTCCGATCAGTGCCTCAGGATATGCAGGTTCCTCTTTCAGTATCTGCATATATGATGGGGACAAGGCTATAGTTTGTTATTTGATGGTAGGAAAAAAAGAGGGCAAGATAGCATATGCATGAAAGGAAGAAATCAAGAGTATCACTAGTAAGAACAAGTTTTCACCCGGTCAAAAATGGATATTGCATGAGCATATTTTCCTTCATTAACCTGCAAAAGAACCACAATGTCAAATATGCTCTTAAACGCATAAACACGACAACACAGCAGTTGTCGTGTAATAGTGCTTATTGAAGTAAAAGCATGAAAACAAACCTCTGCTATACCCCTTGAGAGTCGAAAATCTACAGTTATGGAATTTGTCTTTGAAACCCGAGCAACGCAGAACTTCTTATTTTTCCTTACTTCATCATTTCTTTCATGGGGAAAAATATACTTACTAATTGGATTTCTAAAAATTTCACTGACACTAATTGAGTCATTACTATTGGTAGATACTTTATCGCACGATTCTGAAGCGTCACTTGAGTCATTACATGATTCAGAATTATAACTCAATGTATCAAGAACATCAGGGCTTCCATTCAATTGGCCATCAGATTTGTTAGACTCTCTATCTTCATCATGCAATTCATTTTTCGAGTCAAAGTTATCAGTAGACTTCAGGCATATCTTAGATTTATCACTAGCATTGCCACATAATTCAGCCTGAGTGTTCAACCCATCTTGATTCTTATAAGTTTCATTTGAGTTCCCATTACTCAGAGAATCTGATTCAGACTGTGGCTTAGACGGCCCATGGGTTTCACTCAATGCATTGTTGGCTTGTTTTGCTGCTGTCAGAAGCTCTTCAAGTTCTAGCATCTTCTTCAAGTCTGCAGACTGATGCAAAGCATGTTCATAGCCTTGCTCCCATACCAATAAAGCATCGGCTTTCCTTCCCAATGCGGAGAAGGCACAACCTAGATGAAAGAACAAAGTATAAACTACCACTAATTTCAACAGATAAGACACATGTCTGTGTATGAGAAAAATTCATTTTAACCTTCATTGTAAACAAAAAAAAATGGTGCGAAACAAATCTATCTATAAACAGCATGAACAAATTCATTATAAAACAATTCCAATATGATCATTATGCATCAACCAACTCTATTCTTTAGTGAAGTTAAATTGAATTGCCTTTTCCCTCGGCTGCATTAGTTCCAGAGTGTAATCATTTGCTATCTAAAACAAATCCACCAATTTAACTAATCTGAGAAGTAGCATATCTGAAAACGCCCCCAATAGGAACTGAACTAATTACCATAGTCAGAAAAAGTCAACAGCAGCAGAGTAAATTTCCGAGACATAGGTTGAGTAAAATATGCAATTGAAATAGGTAAGAAAAGCGTAAACTCAATAACGGTCAAGATGACACCACCAAAAAAAAATGTCGAAAGAAGAAAGAAAAAACGGTGAATGTATCTGATTAGGGCAGAGGAGGACCTTTGAGAATGTAAGCTTGAAGAAGAGTAGCGTCAAGCTGAAGCGCTCTATCGCAATCCTTAATCACGTGCTTGTGAAGCTCTAATTTGCTGTAACAAAATGCTCGGTTGCTGAAAGCAACCATCAGAATTAGATTTGGAATCAAAATCAGCGAATCAATCACGAAAAAAGAGAATCGGAGACGAAAGAAGTGTAATGCGAACCAGATGTCTTGGATTGCACCGGACTGAGAAATGAGCGAATCGAGGACTCGAATGGCCTTGGACCAGTCCCTGGAGGCACAGAGCCTGGCCAGTTGCACTCGCTCGGAGATAGAAGGAGCCATGGCCGAAAGAGAACTCGAGTGAGGTTCACGGATCGGCGTTGCTTTCTTCTTTGCCTGCTTCGGAGTTTCAACGGAATCCTATGAGAAAGAAATTTGGGGCTGGGAAAAGCTTTTTTTTTTTTGGGTAAATATGGAAAAGCATTAACCTTGGGAAATTGGGAGGAAGAAAGCGAGTGCGAAAGAAGGAGCAACGGTGCTTGGAATGTGACCTGTGTCACGTGCACTGCACAACGCGTGAAATGCACGCACGCCAAAACTATCTCTCCCCCCACTCCGTTTAGACTTTATATAATAATATATAATATAATATAATGTAAAATACTACTCATTCATTTTATAACCACGTAATTCAACGTTTATTATTTATTGCGAATTAATAATTAATTAATAAATTTGATTTGAAAAATGATAATTGTTGTGGTCGTAACATTGATAGTAACATTATTTGGTTGTCACAATATCTTATCCCTTCATTTTATTTTACGGATACGATATTGTGATAACCAAATAATGTTACTACCAATGTTACGACCACATCTTAACCGTTGATTTCCGTCAATCAACGGTTATCATTTATTGCGAATTAATAATTAATTAATGAGTTTAATTTGAAAAATGATAACAGTTGATTGGCGGAAATCAACGATTAAGATGTGGTTGTAACATTGGTAGTAACATTATTTGGTTGTCACAATATCCTAACCCTTCATTTTGGGATACGATATTGTGACAAACAAATAATGTTACTACCAATATTACGACCACATCTTAACCGTTGATTTATGTCAATCAACAGTTATCATTTATTGCGAATTAATAATTAATTAATGAGTTTGATTTGAAAAATGATAACCGTTGATTGGCGGAAATCAACGGCTAAGATGTGGTCGTAACATTGGTAGTAACATTATTTGGTTGTACAATATCTTATCCCTTCATTTTGTTTTAGGGATACGATATGGTGACAACCAAATAATGTTACTACCAATGTTACGACCACATCTTAACCATTGATTTCTGTCAATCAACATCATTTATTGCGAATTAATAATTAATTAATGAGTTTGATTTGAAAAATGATAACCGTTGATTGGCGGAAATCAACGGTTAAGATGTGGTCGCAACATTGGTAGTAACATTATTCAGTTGTCATGATATTCTATCCCTTCATTTTATACGAGATAATATCATGTTTTCTCACTCATGGTAGTTAAAATCCCGATTTAAATTTGCGATTTTACGATTTTTTTTAATCAAAATGATTTTATCAAAATTCCAAACGCTTTTACGTTTTTATGATTTTTTACGATTTTTTATCCTCCTTCCGATTTTAGGTAAAATCCCGATTTTAACTACCATGTTCTCACTTCAAAAAATTTACCTTCGTTTGTTTTTTTAATAGTGAACCCTAGCTTTTCTATAACTACTCTCACATAAAATGAAAGTAGTATTTCCTTTAGATAATATCATAATAAACATCTTAACATGAAATTTGTTGGTAAAAAAATTAAAATAATGCAATTTAAATAAATAATTACGAATTTATAGCTATTTTCATGTTATTTACGGATATATTGTAAGATCTTATGCCTTGGTTGGGCGTCACCAGTCACGTCTCACTTAGGCGTAAGTTCCACGTAGGTCACGCCCCACTTAGGCGTGACCCCTTACGCCCAGGCCAATTGTGATCTGCTCTATATAGACTCCTTTTTTTCACTTTTTACTATTTCACACACTCTCTCTAACTTATCTCTAGGTTCTCTTGCCCCTTTTAACACCCTTTTTTCAGATTTTGCAAAGTTTGTTTCATATGCCCATATCTTCGACCGTCCACATTACATGCACGTGTCCACTTTTTCTTGGGGATGTCATCAATCCATTATGCAACTTGAGGACTAGTATCATAGAATCATGCAAATGCTATTTCAAAATTCACCATTGAAGGAGTATACCCTACACACAATGATAAATATATACATTAGAAATACATTATACACATAGATTGGAGTTAGGATTGGTTAATCATACCAAGATTCTTTAATTCCCTCTTCAATTTCTTATTCCTAAACTTTTGATTAAAATTGTTAGCAATGTGATGAAGGCAAAAAAACGTGATGTGCATTCAGTGGCTGTCAATTACGGTCATTCTCCACAGCATATATTATGCTACGACATCGATCCGAAATGAGGCATATATTTGACTGTTGCGTAACATGAGCATGAATGTTGGCGAGAAAATAAGCCAGGCTTCCAAGGTCTCACCATCAACAATGACAAATGCAAATGGTAAACATTCATCATTTCCATCTTGAGCCGTTGCAATTAACAATTTTCCTTTGTACTTGCCATATAAATGAGTGGTTTACAAAAATTGAATGCCTCTTAACACTATCTAAAAGTTCTGAAGATGCGATGAAACACGCATTTTCCTAGAACTATTCGTTGCGCTATATAACAATCATTTGTTTGAAGATGATAAAAAGGACCTAGTGAAAAATGAAGCATATATTCACACCACTTGGGCAATAATACTTATGATTCCTCCCAATCACCATACATCATTGCAATTGCTTTCTGCTTCTCATACCATGCCTTTCGATATGAAACTTTGAATCCATAGTTAGAGGTGAGCCTTTCCTGTACCAATGCAATTGAGACTGATGGTTTCTACTTTATCATCCCTATCAATGAAATTATAACATAAACAATAAGACAAACAGAAATATCAGTAAATTGTGCAAAGCAATTAAGACTTAAAAGTCGTACTAGTAAAGCAATGACATCAACATCTAGTTGTCTGTGACCCTGAGAAATGTGGTTATTCAAACAATTATGATCTCCACCCCATCTGTTAACCTTCCAGTTTTCACCAAAAACTGGTTTTATTGCCCTAATCCTCCACGAGCAACCCCGCTCATGCGCGAAACATTTCATGCTTAACTTTGTAGGCTTGCTCTCAATAATAATTGCTTCTTGATGCTCTCTCATGAGGTTTCGCTTGATTGAGATTTGCACCTCTTTTTTGGTTGTAAATTCCTGCTCCACATACAAATTATCACCCAATTGCCACAGACTTTGTACTGATCCTGATCCTGAAACTAATCCTCCAGTATATGATTCTTGTTCGCTCGGACCACTCCAATCAATGTATGTGTAATGTGGATTCCATCCCAAAATGGAGTAACAGCAACATTACCTGCGTCTACAAATAAATACAAGTAAACTCATTTATATAAATTACACAAACAAAACCATTTACGATTTTTTTACTAATATACCTTCATATTGTTGTGGTAATTAAGTCGAGCCAATTTCATTATTTTGCGGGGCTTCAGACCCCGCTGTTCATGACATTCTTGAATTTGAGATGCGGGAATATCACGATCCTCATCATTGTCTGACGCACTAGCGTCCTTGGCCATAAAACGTTCTTCCATTGCGATATTTTCATCATCATCATCATCATCATAGTCGTCATCCATAACCAGGTAGGGTCATTATCATCTTCCTCTTCGATGTTAAGAACTGAAGCAACAAATGAGGATGCATTACGTGGAGAATTGAAAGGAATTGACCTCGTGGGTAAAACAACATCCTCTAATACAACTCGAAAAAATCTTTTCTTGACTAGTTGAAAAATTCTTCCATAACCATATCTACATCTTCATCATCCACTACTTGCATACTAATGTATTGTTCAGATTGCCATAATCTTGTCGTGACTTGAGTGATAGATTGTTACCTTGGAGAGCTAACTTTTGACGAATTTTATGATTTCATCAACTATTGAGTTGCGATTGATACATGTTGACTTTTTCACCTTCAAAAATTACACTATGTCGACCTTCCACTTTCCTACCATTATAATATAAAACAACACAAATAGAATCAGAATGTAAACTCGTTTTTAGATATATAAACAAGCAAAATAAGAGAATGAATAAGCTAGCAAGACTGTATGTAAGAGTAAGGATTGTGATGGAGAAGAGATGTGAAGAGTGTAGAGAAAAGATCAGTTTAAATAGAAGATATATGACCCAATCGCGTCCAGAATGGGCATAATACCCATCATACACACGCCTAGACTAGTTGTGACCTAGGTGGCACTTAAGCCTGAGCAAGGCATAACCTGTGATGGCCAACCTGGGCGTGAGATCTTACAATATAGGCGGCTAAGTAAAGAGTTACCATTAAGAATAAGAATCCTTTGCCTAGGATAGATGATCTTTTAGATCAGTTAAGAGGAGCCACAGGGTTTTCCAAGATAGCTAAGGTTCAAATATCATCAGATTAGAATTAAAGCAAAAGATATTCCCAAGACAGCCTTTAGGACTAGATATGGGCATTACGAGTATTTAGTAATACCGTTTGGACTTACTAATGCCCTAGCTATATTTATGGATTATATGAATATAATTTTTAGACCTTATTTAGACTAATTTGTGGTAGTATTTATAATGACATCCTAATATACTCAAAAAATGACGAGGAACTTGAAAAGCATTTGAGGCTAGAATTACAGATGCTAAAGGATAAACAATTGTATGCTAAACCTGAAAAATGTGAATTTTGGATGAAGGAAGTTAAGTTCTTAGGTCATGTAATCTAAAAAAAAAAAGTGCCTGTTGATCCTAGTAAGATTGAGACAGTAGTACACTAGGAAAGACCAAAGACGATCACCGAGATTAGAAGTTTCCTTGGACTAGAAGAATACTACAGGAAGTTTATTAAGGGATTCTCACAGTTAGTATTATCCTTAACGAGATTGACTAGGAAATGAACTCCTTTTGTTTGGACTCAAGAATGTGAAGATTGTTTCGAGGATTTAAAAATTATGTTAACAACTGCACCTATTATTATAATTCCTAAGTAAATTTGAAGTGTAATGTGATACGTCCAAGAAAATATTAGGTTGTGTGATAATGCAGGATGGAAATGTGGTAGCCTATGCATCTAGGCAACTAAGACCCCATGAGGAAAATTATCCAACTCATGATCTAGAGCTTGCAGCTGTAGTCTTTGCCCTTAAGATTTGGAGACACTATTTGTATGGGGCTAAATTTGAGATTTTTAGTAATCGTAAAAGTCTTGAATGTTTGTTTGATCAAAATGAGTTAAATATGAGACAACGAAGATGGATGTAATTTCTAATATATTATGAGTTTGAGTTAAGATATAATCCAGGAAAGGCAAATGTAGTAGTAGATGCTTTAAGTATAAAATATTTACATCTGTCACAGTTAATGGTCAAGAAAATGGAATTAATAGAAATGTTTAGGGATCTGAGATTGTCTGTGACATTGTTGCCACGAAGTTTAGGAATTAACGAAATAAAGATAGATAATGAATTAATAGAAAAGATTTTAAAAGCTCAACAAGAGGATTCAAGCTTAGAAGATTTAATTGATCAACATGAATTCACCAATAAAGATGATGTATTAGTGAAATACTAAGAAGAATAGTGTTGCCTAAAAAAGAATAGTTAAAGAAGGAAGTGTTAGAAGAGGCCCATAAGAGCAAATTTATAATTCACCCTGGTACCACCAAAATGTATCAAGACTTGAAACAAATGTTTTGGTGGCCAGGCATGAAAAGAGACATTGCTGAATATGTCTCTAAATACCTCACTTGTCAAAAGGTGAAAATTGAACATCAAAGGCCTTTCGGATTGCTACAACCATTAGACATTTCAAAATGAAAGTGCGAGAGTATAGCCATAGATTTTGTGATAGATTTACCTTGAACCTAAGAGGGACATGAAGCAATTTGGGTAATCATTGACTGATTAATCAAATCTGCTCATTTCTTGCCAATTAAGGCCCAATATTCCATTGAGAGATTGACACAACTTTATTTGAAGGAAATTGTTGAGCTACATGGGGTACCATTAAGTATTGTGTCAGATAGAGACCGTAGGTTCCCTTCTAGATTTTGAGGGTCTTTTAACAAGATCTTGGTACAAAGTTGAGGCTTAGTACAACTTATCATCCTCAAACTGATGGTCAAATTGAAAGTACAATTCAAACTTTAGAAGATATGCTTAGAGCAGGTGTCCTCGAGTAAGGTGGTAGTTGGGATAAGTACTTGCCTTTAATAGAGTTTGCTTACAATAATAGTTTTCACTCTATTATTAGAATGACACCATATGAGATGCTCTATGGAAGCAAATGTAGATCTCCAATGTATTGGTACGAGAAAGGAGAAAAAAAATTTCTAGGGTTAGAATTGGTTCAAGAGACTTCTATACAGATTCAACTAATCAAGGATAATCTAGTAGCAGCTCAAAGTAGACAGAAAAGTTGCTCTGATAATAGGCGCAAACCTTTAACTTTTGAAGAAGGAGAACATGTATTCTTAAAAGTCACCCCTACCACAGGCATAGGCAGAACATTAAAAGTCAAGAATTTGAGTCCTAGATACCTTGGTCCTTTTCAGATACTTCATAAAATAGGGCTAGTTACTTATCAACTTGCTCTTCCCCCAAATCTCTCCAACCTTCGCAATGTTTTTCACGTCTCTCAACTTAGAAAATATGTTCCAGATTCTTCTCATATTCTCAATCAGGAATTAGTAGAAGTAAAAGAGAACTTGACCATTAAAACTAAACCAGTACAAATTTTGAATAGAAGTCTCAAGCAACTGAGAAATAAAACTCTTCCATTCGTTAAAGTTTGTTCGGAAGAACTCACGCCAAAAGAAGCCACTTGGGAAAAAGAATATGAGTTACGTCAAAAATATCCAGACATCTTCTGACAGTTATTATTTAAATTTTGAGGACAAAATTATTTTAAGGGGGATAAATAATGCAACATCCCAAATATATAATTTATTTTACTGTAAGGAATAAAAAAAATAACTAGGTAGTATTTAATATTTAAATAATTAAACAATAATAATTAAGAAGAAAATAAAATAAAATAAAAATGAATAATACATATTAAGCAAAATGGTTAAAGACGTTAAATTATAGTAAAATAAAGTCTATATTATAAATGACCATATGTGCCATCTGTATGTGCGAGTGTTTTATTCACGAAATTACAGTCGGGCTCAGATGCTTTACAAGACGTGTTAAATTGATTTCTTAAGAAAATAAATAAAATAAAATGAAATAAATAAATGATAATAAAATAAAAACTTACAGGATTAAGATAAGAAACAGTAATAGAGATATTTTATAGACAGAAGTATGTGACAATTTTACGTGTCATTCATGTAGTAGCTAAATGAAATCAAGCCATCATTTCTAAGGGTATATAATAGAGAAGCAGTGTTTGCAATACAGTAGGAAGAAAACAAAAATTTAAGTATAAGCACTCTGAGATTCAGTGGGGAAACAGTTGGAATAGGTAATCTTGAGTGCCTTTAAAAGCTCTTTAGTTTCTTTTGATTGCTACTGCACTTCACCTCTCAGTTACTTCTGCAGTTTTTGTACGTCGTTGTAGACTGTAGTATTCTCATTCTTCATCTCCAATGTATGTATATATTGCAAAACTTTCTACTTACTTAAATAAAACGAAAACTTGTGAAACCATTTAATAACTTTTATGGGCATGTAATATGTTTTCGCTAGCAAAGGTTTATACTTTTGGGTATGAACCTGTTTCAGTTTATAAGAATTCTATCATAATAATAATAGCGCTCTTACCACTCTTTCAACTTTTATTTTATCTTTTGTACTGAATTTATTCCATTCTATTTGAGGCTGGTTTATTTGTTTTTCTTCATTGTATAGTTCCTGTTCATTTGTCTATCTTCATTATATAGTCTCATTTTCTCCATTTTTTTAACATATTAGAAAAGTATTAGTTTGATATTTTTTATTATTATCCTGTTTATTGATGATGT
Source organism: Gastrolobium villosum (assembly GCA_032173675.1). Lineage (NCBI taxonomy): Eukaryota > Viridiplantae > Streptophyta > Magnoliopsida > Fabales > Fabaceae > Gastrolobium > Gastrolobium villosum. The sequence goes on along the minus strand of JAVKPL010008842.1, from coordinate 179,966 downwards.
TAGAGACGTCTTAAATAATATATTACATCTGGTACTTTAATTTAATTAACATTTTTGGTATTAAAAGGAACAGGTAATTTCAGAATGTAAACCAATTATAATCTTCTATTTTTTTATGTCACTTATTTTTATGTTGGAAAATAAGAAATTCTACTTTGGTTATCTTTAAGTTGTTTTATTTATTTAAATTTGTGAGTTACCCAAATGATAGTAGTGTGCTGTTTATAGAGATTCCTAGTATAGCTCAGTTGATACACGCCATTACTTTGCATGTATTCAAAAAGGATAAATTGTATTATTGCTATCACTGGATAGCTGAGGTTCTTTTCTTATGGGATTTGAGCTGATTGAATTTTAATATTGCTTATAAAAAAATTCAACAATTATTAAATTAGCTACTATCCAAAAAAGGACTATATATATATATATATGTATATATATATATATATATTCAAACAATGATTTTAAAGCATGTGGATATTGATATAACATCGACATTCTTCTTTCCCAAATAAATATAGTACCCAATGGTAAAAATAAATAAAACAATCAAACCAAATCATGTTGTACTCAGTTGTCTTCAATATTAGTCGGTAATAGAATAGCTTTTGGATTATGGTTGGTTGGTATATATAATATTTCTTATTTACATTTGAATTATTTAATGTATGTTATCAAGTTATAACCTATGATGCACGGACACGGACACGGGGCACGACACGACACGCCGACACGTTAATTCTAAAAAATATCATATTTCGACATGTTGGGAGTTGAGACACGTTTTGATATTAAATAAACTTTTTAATATATATAATATAATTTATTTTTAATACATATAAGAGTAGATAATAAGTCATATAATCAATCAAATATTTAAATTTCATAACATAAATATAAATATAAATAATTTTTGGTACTTTGTTAATTTTTCATGTCAAATTTCATATTACAAAAAAATTAATTTCTAAATTATTTCTTTTATATTTAATTAACAAAATAAAATTAAGATTAAAAAAAAGGTGTCCGAGCGTGTCTTAGCGTTGACCGCGTGTCCGAAAAAGTTGACTGCGTGTCGGAAAAACGTGTCGGAGAGTTGACCGTGTGTCCCCAAATGTTGACCACGTGTCGGACGCGTGTACGAGCGTGTCGGACACGTGTCCGGCATGCACAATTCTCCAAAATTAGCGAGTCCGTGTTTCGTTGTCTGTCATCTATGATGCACAGGACACGAGACACGACACGCCGACACGTTAATTCTAAAAAATGTCATATTTCGACACGTTGGGACACGTTTTGATATTAAGTAAAAATTTTAACATATATAATATAATTTATATTTAGTACATATAAGAGTCCATAATAAGTCATATAACAAATCAAATATTTAAATTTCATAACATAAATATAAATATAAATAATTTTTGGTACTTTGTTAATTTTTCATGTCAAATTTCATAATAAAAAAAATTGATTTATAAATTATTTCTTCTATATTTAATTAACAAAATAAAATTAAGATTTAAAAAAAATGTGTCCGAGCGTGTCCTAGCGTTGACCGCGTGTCCGAAAAAGTTGATTGCGTGTCGGAAAAACATGTCGGAACGTGTCGGAGAGTTGATCGTGTGTCCCTAAATGTTGACCACGTGTCGGACGCGTGTCTGAGCGTGTCGGAACGTGTCCGTGTCGGACGCGTGTCTGACACTCACAATTCTCCAAAATTAGCGAGTCCGTGTTTTGTTGGTTATAACATTGATATGCGTATGTAAGAATGATATTTTTAGTTAGTGACATTGATCCAACAGTAAAAGGGTCAGTAGATTAAATAGTGGGGAACGCCCTTCCCTGGCTTAGAGCTCGGTCACATATATTCTATCACAATCAGTACTTTCTCCAGGGTAATTAGTAAAGCAGTATTGAGATTTGCTTGATCTATTTATCTGATTATACCTTTATCGAATATTCATTTTAACACGTTTTAATAAAGGGGTATTTTCCGTATATTTTTACGGTTGGAAATGTTATAGTTCAAAAACTCTCAAGATTATTAAGTATACTTCTCACCTGTATATTTTATTTGCTATCTAACATTTCCAGATTAGTACGCAATGGATTGGGTGTATCTCTGTGGTACAGGATGAGAACGGTTTATCTTGATATTTAAAGACCATACAAAGGCTCACATACGCCTCTACTCGTTTACTTAGCTATGTAGTGGTAGATCACTTTTGCAGGATTTCTACTTCTATCATCTTTTAGGATATAGACATTGATTGAGGAGTATGAAAATCCTCTACGTTATATAGTGTGATAGATTTTGGGCCTGCGAGGCACTGATATTAATCGCAGTTGATATGTATGACTTGAGTTAATATATGAAGAAATTAATTTGTAGTCTACTCTGTTATTTTTAGGGAATAACATCTGTCATTTTAAAGGATATAACCTTATATCATTTTAGATCCTAACCGTTGATTTTCGTCCATCAACGGTTATAATTTATTGGATCAAAATTATTAATTAATAATAAATTTGGCCCTTATTTTTATTAGTGTTTTTAAGAAAATAAGTACTGTGACATATTCTATGAGTAAATGGAAGATGTTACACATGAGAGCCGAGCAAGTAGGGGTGAGAGTATGTGTTCGATGTTCAATCTGCTATTCATGGGTTGCATAATTTGTTTGATTGTGTTCTGATTTTTTTGTTCTTAAAGTTATTTTGTAAAATAATTATAAAAACATGTGTTTTCTTTTTCTTTTTTTTTGCTTGGGGTGTTTGGTATAGGAAATAATTTTTTTTTACCGGGAAAAAAAGATTTTCGAGAATATGGTGGGAAACATTTTTCCCGAGGTAAGTTACGAAAAAGTGTTTGCTAGACTAAAATTTTATCAAGAAAGTCAGGTTAATTTTACTAATGTTATGTTTGGTTGGTGATAAAATATTGATGGAAATCCGAAGCAAAATGACAAAATTATCCCTCATTTTGAATCTTGAATATCTTCTCTATCATCAAACGTAAGGGGAAGAAAGATACGTATTTTGTATCCACGCTTTGTCATCTTTTGTTGGGAACCTCAGAAATCAGCTTTTGAAGCTGAAATGAAATTCCTTTTTAAGGGGAAGAAGCAAGTCAGGACTTGGGTCTAGGGCTGGCAATACGGGCCAGCCCGCCCCGACCCGCCCCGGCCCGCCACTGGCCCGCCTAAAATGGGCTGGCCCGCCCCGCCCCGTTTTGACAAAATGGGTTGAATTGAGCAACCCGGCCCGTTTTATAATTGGGTTGGCGGGCTACGGGCCAGCCCGCCTAAAATAAAAAAAATATATATAAAAATATAAAAAATATAAAAAATATAAAAGTAATATACAAAAAATTAAATTCTGCATAAAAACACATAATTTTTTTGCATAAAAGCATATAAAAATCTGCATAAAATCCTAATGTGCTTATGAAACCAAGAAGATCAGTGTTTAATAATCTACATATAAATATGCATCTTTCAATCCAGAAAAAATAATAAAAATTAAAATCATATCAAGGTAAAATAGAATAACAAAACAAGTAACAAAGGGTTGTATGAGCAGTCCACAACAATTCGAAAAAGTCACTTGCATGCAGATAAATCTAGGGCACGAAGTTACATAACAATTGGGTAACCTAAAAAAGAAAGGGCTTGGCGGGCTAGCCCGCCCCGTGGCGGGCCGAGCCCGACGGGCTAGCGGGTTTGGCGGGGCGGGTTTGGCGGGCTGGTGGGTTGAAAAACTCAACCCAGCCCGCCCTGTTTGGTGGGCGGGGCGGGCCAGCCCAACGGGCTCAGCCCATTTTGCCAGCCCTACTTGGGTCTACTTCAAAGATGGCTCGCACTTTTGTTGCTGCTACATGTTACGTACTACTCCAGAAGAAGAAGAACAAGAAGAAGAAGAAAAAGCAGTTTCTGTGGTGGTTGGAAAATGGAAATCTAGAGAAGAAGGTAGGAATTGGATTAGACATGTCAGATGAGGAATGGTCTGAACTTAACAATAAAAGAAGGAAGAAAAATCAGATTCAACACTTGGCGGATTCGTGAAAATGTCAAATGAAAGTAGATAAACCAGGTTAGGAAGAAGCATTGTTGAGACAAAATAAGACTTTGAAGCACTTACCAGCCACAACACGAAGACAAAGCGGACAAAGATGAAGAAATAGATCTGACGATGTCGTGTTTCAGGCCAGAAATTTTTAACACATATTAGGGCATTTTTGTCTCAAAAGTGTAAAACGCATTTCTCGATTGCTGGGATAAAAACAATAGCACGGTTCGAATGAGATTTTTTTGCCAATGTGTAGTTGAAAACGAGATTCATGGGAAATATATTATATCGGGATTTTTAACTTCTACTCATAACAAACATTGTAAACAAATTTTCCCTACCCTACTTTCCCAGGATTTCTATCAAATTCTCCATACCAAACACCCCATAAAAGTTAAAAGTCAAAATACAAATTTACCAAAAAAGAAGAAGTCAAAATACAAAACAAAAACAATTCATAAATATTTTCTAAATTTGATTCTAAAATCAAAAAATAGCTATTACTTTTTATTTTTATTTTACAAAATAGGCGTTATCAAATGGATTTTTTATTTTTTAATTCTAAATCCAAAAAGTTACTTTTAGAAGCAGTATTTAGATATGGTCTAATTTCCTCTGAACTCCATTCTTCTCACATGGAAAAGATGGTTTCTTTTTGGAACTAACACCTTGATACGATTTTTTTTTTGGTATAACCCGGAGGTATCCCCATTCAACCTCTTCCAGTCACCTTGCCCTCGGGGTACGGCCCTGTAGGCTAGCCTCCCATTAGAACAGCGGGTGCATCGTGCTTCGCTACCGGAGTGATACGAAAATTTTATTCAGTGCTACAGATGCACTTAATTTTTAGTGCATCTTTCACTCATAATGTGACACGTATTTTATTTTTGTCAAATTATTAATAAATAATTTATTTTAAAATCAGGTTAGAAAGTGATTTGACAAAAAGTAAAACATGTGTCCCATTATGAGTGGAAGATGCACCAAAAACTCAGTACATACGTAGCAATGAAGATATTCTCCTCTATATGAGTCCTAGTCAGCTAATTCGTGTTGTATTTCTAGAACTACAATTGTAGTGCGTTCTCTTTTATTAAAATTAAAAATATGGGGATTTATATAGCATTAAAAAAATGGAGTAAATATAATTATGTGAGACAATATGTGTTGCACTTAATGCTAAAAATGTTAACATAAAACTTGATGTTTTATTGAATTTTGTTATAAAAAATTATTTGATTCCCTTTTAGACTTTAGTTTTGTCCCCTCAACGGACCAAAGTTCCGTTTCTATTTTTGACGGAAATATTCCGTTGAAAGTTTCGACAGAAAAAATCCGTTGCATTTTTCAACAGAATAAAATTCCGTTTGAATTTTCAACGGGATGTTATGCCGTTTCAAATTTCAACGGAAAAACTCCGTTGAAATTTTCAACGGAATAAATATTCCGTTGTAATTATCAACGGAATTTGTTGTCCGTCAATAATTTTCGATTACAAATATTATATGATAATTTTTTGACAAAAAATTTCAACGGAATTTATTTTCCGTCAAAATCTTTGACGGAATTTATTTTCCGTTGCACATTTCCGTCTCAAAATTCAACGGAAATTATTTCCGTCTCTATTTCAAACGGAGCAATATTTCCGTCAAAAATTCCGTAACTATCTTTGAGAGAATATTCTCCGTTGATAAATTCCGTCGATAATAGAGCTTTTTTTAGTAGTTAATCGAGCTCATATGTAAATAATAAATAATGACTTTGATTTTTATGTATTATTATTCTAAAAATAATAATTCAATAATATATTAACATGTCATCTAATAAGTTAGATTATGTTAATAGTTATATTCAGTGTCGAACTTAATTATTTAATGTTGTAGCATCATATCATTAAATTTGAATGCCGAGGAAAAGAAATAGGTAAAAAAAATATGTTGAGTATAAATCATATGCATATAAAATATGAAATAAGGACCAATGGGAGAGACAAACTGAATCACAAGAAGACTAAATTAGATACATATTTTTGAATTTGTATAGTCTCATACTTGCACAGAACTCTTATTTGTCTTTGAGTAAATACCATTTTTGGTCCTCAGCAAATTTTACAATGTCCGCTTTAGTCCTTAGTAAATAAAAAGGCTATTCGTGGTCCCTAAGAAATTCAAAGTGGACCTATTTTAGTCCTTTTGAGGGACTAATGTGGTCTTTTTTGAATTTGTGAGGGACCACGATTTCAACTAAATGTGTCCATTTTGAATTTCTTAAAGACCACAAATAACTTTTTTATTTGCTAGGGACTAAAGCGGGCATGGTGAAATTTGCTGAGGACAAAAATTGATATTTACTCTTTATCTTTTATTGTGTATCCTGTACACTGCGGATCACACATGAGTTTTGTTCATTTGGTGTCCGTCTAAATTGTGCATCCAGTACACTCAGGTCACCCCCAATGAGCTAACACTCAAAGTGAGCTCTAGTACGGAACTTCTAGAAATAAGTTTTGCACCCAGTACACTCAGTCACTCAGATCACTCCAATGAGATATCTCCCATAGTGATTATCAATTTTCTATTTGTACATCCAGTGCACCCGTGTACCTAGTAAATGTATGCATGGTCACAGGTGCACCCAATACACACAATGTCAATCATAATTGTGAACCCCGTTAACTCAGGAAGTCCATATTAGTTCAATTGGCCAAAGAACATACAATTATCAACTTGTCACACATGCCTAAGTTGTATAATAGTACTTCCACTGATTCTGCAGCTTAGCCCCTAGTGCTTGTCCACTGATCTTTTGACTAATGATACAACTTCCTCTATATGAATGCATCAAACCATGTTACTAACACACCACACAATCATCCATTTATAAACCATAACTTTTGTAGAAGTCTGGTGGAACAACTTAACGGAGTAAAACTCCTGAACCAAGAATTTACCTGTATATAAGCTTTCCTTCTAACCTTACTTGTAATCCAAGAAAGTTACTCTAATATATTGTATATACCAAGATCACCTATTCATGTATGAAATTGGTATCAAAATAACATAAAGTCATTAAGTGTTAACCTAATATAAACTACTAGAAAAAACTTGTATAGCGACGAAATTGCTATGGAAATTCCGTCGCTAACAGGTTTTTCTAGTAGTGATATATACAATTCCTTATCATATGTGGAATAATTAAGGACAACCCCATTTAATTTTTCACTAAAATAAGTAATGAGATGTCCCTCTTGCATCAAACCGGCCCTTATCCCCACATTAGATGCATCACACTCAATCTCAAAAGATTTAGCAAAACTAGGCAATGTAAGAATAGGTGCATTGGTCAATTTTTTTTTTTTTGAGAGCAACAAAGGCTTGTTTTTTTTCTCACCCCATTTAAAATCCACATGCCTTTTAATCACTTCATTCAAGGGTGCAACCAAGTGTAAAGTTTTTCCCTCCACTTAAAATCCTTTAAAACTAAATTAATAAGCAATGTCCAAACTCCACAATGAAGATTGTTTAAGTGAGTTTAGCTTCCACTTATGATAATTGCATTATTCAACCTTTCAAACTTTTATGTACCAACAAATAAAATAATATGAATATCCTTGTCAAAAAAATGGTGCCATATTAAGAATATTTCTGCATTTCTATTCTTCCTCTACTGGAGTAATTATATACATAAATGAGGACTCTAGGTCCATTACAAATTAGCTGTCAATCAGCTATGAATAAGGAAATAAAATAAACTATTACTGTTTCTATTTAATACAAATTTCCTATGATTACGTCAATCTCCTATGATTATGTCAATCATCTGCAAATAAAAAAAATTAATCTATTTAATACAAATATCCTATGATTATGTAATTGTGTAATCAATGATTAAAATTCCAACAATTGTACAACTCCACAAATATTATCTCATTTCAACACTCCCCCTCAAGTTGGTGCATATATATATCAATCATGCCCAACTTGCTAATTGCTTTTTCAAACACATTTCTTCATACAACCTTTGTCAAGATGTTGGCTAACTGATCTTCAGATTTGATGTAGGGAAATTGAATAATTTTTTAATCTAGCTTTTCCTTGATAAAGTGTCCATCCACTTCTACATGCTTGGTTCTATCATGTTGAACTGGATTATGGGCAATTTCAATAGCAGATTTATTATCACAATGTAACTCCATAGGCTGATTGTACCAGATTCCTAAGTCTTGTAGAATGCTCTTAATCCACAACAATTCACACACTTCAAGTGTCATTCCTCTAAACTCTGCTTCTGCATTCGATCTAGCCACAACTTTCTGCTTCTTACTCTTCCAAGTAACTAGATTGCCTTCAACAAAAGTAAAATATCATGAAGTTGACTATCTGGTAGTTTTATCTCCAGCCAAATCTGAATCTGTGTAGCCTTTAATTTCGGGACTATTATTTTTTGACTAAAGCAGACCTTTCCCTGGACACCCTTTTCAATACCTCAATATTATCTCATTTCGACAATCCTAATATACTATATATAGTTTTTTTAATGAATAATATATATTATATATAGTTAGTGCAGTAAAACTAGTCAGCTTGACTTGTTTGACCCCCTATGAAGTACATTAGGCCAAAATGACAAAAATTAAAGTGTGTTAGTATTTACCAACACAAAGTTATTAAGGGGGTGTTTGGTACCCGGTTTTTTTTTTTGGTTCCCCGGGATAGCTTGCTATCAGGAAAATGAATCCCGTGTTTGGTTCGTGTAAAATGAAAAAAACCCAGAGTTCAAAGTTTTCCCGTCAAACTAAGTCATGTGTTATCTACAGTACAAAATCAATTCTGAAAGCCACTGAAAACTTGGAACTCTTTCGCTCCCGGGGAAATCTAAAATGAGGCACGAGAAATTTGATGAAACTATCCTTCAGTTTTTGGCACGATGGTGGCGGTTTCCTCTTCTCCAGCGCCGCCTCCACTTACTTCCACAATTTATGCGTCAACTTGGCCAACCAAACCCAATCCACCGTCGTTTCAGTCGACTACCGTCTTGCCCCGGAGCACCGTCGGTCAGCGGCCTGTAAAGACTCCGTAGAAGCCCTTCACTGGATCAAAAGATCCAAAGATTTGTGGTTGACACGTCACGCTGATTACTCCCATTGTTATCTCATAGGGGAGAGTGCTGGGGGTAATATTGCCTATAACGCGGGTCTATGTGCAGCAGCGAAAGTTGATAAGATCAAACCGCTGAAGATACAAGGGATCATATTAATTCAGCCCTTTTTTGGTGGGACCAAGAGAACCCCATTAGAGTTGAGGCTTATTTGAAAACCATATATTTCTTAATTTAGGTATTACATAGCAGACCCTTTTCTTTGTTTAAAAAAAAATGTTAACGTGAGGTCAATTTCGTAAAATAACATCTCTTTCCCACTAATATTTCACAACTAACCAAACACACATTCAGTAAAATTAACCATATATTCCCGGGAAAATTTTACCATACCAAACACCTTTTACTAATATTCCGGAAAACATATATTTCTCACTGTATTTCAGTAATAATTGTTTCCCAGATTTAAAAAAATCTCTCTTGTACCAAACGCCCCATAAACGAACCACTTTAGGTTGCAAGCCTAAATGGGCTCCACTTTTTTTTTTTTTTTTTTTTTTTTTAGAAAATTTTTCATTCAAAAAATCAAAATCTTATAGTGCAATTGTGAAAAGACAAAGGAAAAATAATCTTCAATGCATCTAAAATTAAACTACAACAAACTCAAACTACTCGAGCCTCCAACACATCAAATCCAAAAACAAACTCAAAAATTTTTAAGCTTTTATGTGTTTTTACCTATTTTTATGAAAGTGAATTCCATGCTTTAATTTTATGTTTTTTTTTTAGCAAACAGACTATACTAGTAAAATGCTATATATGTTTTTCAACAAAAAAAAAATGTTATATATGTTCTTTTAGATCTTTGTATTTGGTTAGTCCACATAGTATTCGAAAATAAAACAGTGGAGAAACTAAAAAATAAAAAATACGAGCATGTTACTTTCTTGAAAATCAATATTATATATATATATATATATATATATAGGGGCAGGATATTCTTACACCGGTGTAAGAGTTAGAAGTCTTACACTCAATCTTGACCATTGATCCACTTGTATCCAATGGCTTACATTACTGAAAAATTAGAACCCTTAGATATAAGTGGGATCAATGGACAAGATTGAGAGTGTAACTTACACCGGTGTAAAATGATCCTGACCCATATATATATATATATATATATATATATATATATGGGCTTATCATTTCTCAAGCTGCCGGAAATAAAGTTATCTCCGGCTTTTAAATCATAACCGTACAAAGATGGATCAATGGTGATAAAGAAAGAGCGAGAAGAGGGGAATCATAACCATTCAAAGGTGAATCAATAAATATAAGGAAATAAATAATAAAAACGACGTAGTTTTAGGTGGTCGGAGATGAATTTTTCTCAAGCAGCTTGAGATAAGTTTATCTCAAGCTAGCCCCAAAACTACGTCGTTTTGATTAATGAAGGGTATTTATGTAATTCTAGGTGAATTAATGAAGGGTGTTATTGTAATTTTATTTATTTTTATATCATATACATTTTACTGAAACAACGTCGTCTTGAGAAATGTTTACCCCAAAACTCCGTCGTCTTGAGAAATGTTTATCAGAGTCGTTGATCTTTTTTGATCTAACGGCTCTCAAATGAGGTGTCAAAGGATCCTATCTCATATATATATATATATATATATATATATATATTACGGATATTATTATGGATATGTATTACCATATCCCAACCACTCACCCAAGAATCCACTAAGAGATAAATACATAATTATCTCAACAATATTAAGCACTTAAGCACTCAAGATAAGGACCTCATCCCAACAGAAAGGGAGTTGAATCCTACTGCAACTGGGAGATCTACACAAGCCCAAGAGATAATCCTTGTAAATAAGAGGTTACCCAAGTACACACTTTTAACCTATTTACTAAAATTGCCCACACTATGCACACACTCATGTCTTGGCTATAAGCCTATTACTTGTGCGCAGTGATTGAGACATCGGCTATAAGTCAAGTATACATCTCATTATATAATATTTCTGAGTGCATATCATACGGTATAGAATAAGGTCCACACGGTATAGCAATAGAGTCTTTCTTACCAAATATGAAATAATGTTATATTCCCATGTTCATTTTCACAAAAATAACTCTACAAGTGCTGATAACTTTTTTATTAATCGAAATGTCATTTTCAACTAAAGACAGAGAAATAAAAGTAAATAAATAAAGGTACGTCTGGGTGAATGATTCTGAAAGACTATGCCCAGTACGATTGAGTTGTATTCACCTACCACAATTAAATTAAATTGCACTCAACAGCCAGCAATACACAGTTGAGGGGAACATGCATGTGCGCCAAACCCCATTTCGTCTTCTAGGAAACAGACACAAAAGATAAAAATAGCGAACCTCTTTCAAATTTTTATTTTTTTAAAAGCTCAATAATGTAGCCATCACCATCACAATCAACCTCAGTACCCTCACCCTCAAGCCGCAATATCATGGCGAATGTGTCTGAGCAGCACCGGAATAACGATATCCGGCGAGCTTAATTGCGGCAAATGACCCTCCGTTGACATGACCTCCACGATGGACTCGCCGCCAAGGTGTTGGTGGAGGTACTCCGCCACGAACACCGGAACCGCCAAGTCCTTCATACTTTGTATAATATGGCATGGGACAGTAACAAGGCTTAAAATTTGCCTCATGTCACTTTGAAAAATGGTCTGCAACACACTTAAAGCAATGTCTGGCCTCATATTGAACAAGGTTCTGCTGAATTCTTGAACCGCCACCGACTCCATGTCCCCTCCAATAGCCATCGGAGCAAACCCTGAACACCACGCTTTATAATTCGCCCCCATAGCATCGAATAACTGATCCAAATCTTTCTGATCAAACGCTCCAAGGTAATCCACATCGTTCAAATACCTTGCCCAAAAATTAATCATGATTATGTAAGAACAATAAACAATAAGGGAATATTATGGCATTTCCGATCTTTTGCCTCTCATTAATTATTTAATAATTATTTTACTTCTCATTCAGAACTATCTACCAATCTGTCCCTCTTTAGTCGATTAAGTCAAAAATCTAATCGATTAAATAATCAAAACAGGTAAAAATTATTGACTTGAAGATTTAGTCGATTAAATCTCCCTATATAATCGATTAAATCTCCCATACATAATGTTGTTCTTATGATAAAGAGAAAGATTTAATCGATTAAGTTGAAGATTTAATCGATTAAATCTTCATTTGACCATTTAATCGATTAAGTATTCAATTTAATAGATTAAAGAGTGACAAATTGGTAGATAGTTTGCAATCAGGGGCAAAATGGTTATTAAATAATTAATGAGGGGCAAAAGGGTGAAAAAGCCGGAAGGTTATAGTTACAATCTATTTTTTACAATCATATCTTAACCGTTGATTTCCGTACGATTATTATTTTTGCAGATCAAACTCATTAATTATTATTTAATTTGCAATGAATAATAACCGTTAATTGACAGAAATTAACGGTGAGATATGATTTAAAAAGTTACAAATAAAAAATAGGTCGTAAATATAATTTTCTCGTGATAATAATTGATCCTTGAATGATTAGTTCTAACTTACTAACAAAAGTCAAATAAAAACATGATTATTACTCAATATTTAAGATGCAAGTTTAATTAATTAATCAAAGGTTAATTATATATTACCTAGGGCAACCGGAGATCATGATGATCTTGGCGAATAAATCGGGGCGAGAAATAGAAGCAATAGTACCGATCATAGCGGAAACTGAGTGACCAACAAAGATGCAGGAATGAACTCGAAGCTCTTGTAAGATAGCGAGCAAGTCGTGAGCGTAGCCTTCTAAGGTTGAGTAGCGCTCAAAATCGAAATAATCGGGGTTAGTGGTACCAGCTCCCATGTTGTCGTAGATTATGACACGAAACTCGTCGACGAGATGAGGTACGAGGTGTTTCCACACGGATTGGTCCGTTCCAAACCCGTGAGCCAGAACTATGAACCGCGTGCCCGATCCCAACACTTTCACGTTGTGAGCTTCTTCAACTACCCCCATTTTTTTTTCTTTGTTGATTAACTTTCTTCCTCTTTCTGTTCTTTGCTGTCTCTCTGCTTCGCTTAACCGGAATTGGGAGGGTCAACGCGTTTGTGAGCGTGACTTTCAGGCTTCCAAAGTTTCAGACCTCCACGTTATGTTTGGACTTAAGAAGGCTGTGACAACGACAACAAGAGAAACACTATGGAAAATAAGTTTAATACGTGTAAATTAATGTTCTTATGTGTTATTTTTTATTTTATTTTTATAAACTTCTTATGTGTTCTTTAACCTGACTCTTCAAAAAATAAATGGTCATTATTTTGTCCTTTTCTATACCTACATTTAATATATAAATATATAGTTTAATACGTGATCGAATTTTCTTCGCGGGATATATTACTAAATTACCAATAACGTATTTCTTAATATGTTATTATTATTAAGTCATGTTTTAAATTTTATTTATAAAAGTTTTTTTATTTATTAAATAAATATAAACGTGACTTAATAATAACAATTATATTAAATAATATTTAAAAAAATTGTATTGTCAAAACTAAAAACAGGATAGTACTCGTCCAGCCTCAAGCATTAAGAGAAACGTTTGATACAAGATTTTTTTCTAAAATTTTTGGTAAATTAAATTTTTTTAAATTTTTAAATTTCAAATATTATCGTAAAATGAATATTTTCATCATATTCATATTATTAAAAATCGAGATTCGCGAATAAATTTTTTTTTCCTCCACTAAATTTCACAGCAGTAACTTGGCATTACCCTTGCAATCAACGATTCAACATCACCATCGCATCCCCCCTGTAAAGTAACTTGTCACTGGTCAGATTAGGCTTTTTTTAATATTAATACATATTAAATATTATTAACAGAATATAAAATAAATAATTTATCTAATTTCGTTGGTGTTGGTTTAGTCATGACAACTTAATTAAATCACATGATTTAACCTGCGGCTATTGTGTTTGAATTCTAAGAGTTATAATTTCTGAAAATAATAAAGAAGCACAAACCTAAAACTGGATTAATAGAGTCTATTAAAACTTTTAATATCTATCAAATATTATATATTAAAAAAGGTTTTACATCTATCATTTAACATGATCACAATAATTTTTCAACACAAATAACATCTTATGGGACCCACAATTTTTAAAGCAAAAAAAGAAAGAAAAAAAGTTTTGGCACACAAAATAAATCTCTATAACATAACATAATCATTTTTCCTACGACATAACTCTTATAAAACCTAAAAAAAAACGTTATTTCATGTGATATCAATTGAGTTGTCATGTTGCACTGTATGAAAAAGATGCCGATCCACGTGACGTTTTCTACACAACCCACGATATTCTCCCAATATAACCTTCCATACCATATCCTCGTCCTCACACGCAACCTACACTCTCTTCTGCCCAAAATCCTTTTCATAGTTATATTGTCCTACTCTATCTTTTTATGATTTTTTAGTCTATTGAAGCTTTCACAATCCTCGATATTTTTTAGTATTTTATAACTGAAAATGAATCAAATTATTATCTTTCTGTATTGTTATAAAATTTTGAATGTCAACAATAAATAATTTTCGAAAGAAACAAAAGATTATTGCACATAAAATGTGGCACGAGTTATAATTTTCTAAAAAAGAAATTCATGCAAAATCGAACCTTGAAGCAAATAAATTTATTTCTAGATTAATGTGTACAATTTTGGTATCTCAACACCAGGAAAAATAAATTGGTCTGTGACGATGAAGATACTAAGTGCATGATTAGTTCCCGTAAGAAATAGTCTCTAACAATGGCGGAGCCACGTTGAAACCAGTGAGCGATTTGGCATTGGTTAGTTTTAAAAAAATGAGGAGCTTTTTGGATGGAAGCTTGTTGTGGGTGACAATGACAGAGCAACATTGGCATTGGTTGTCCTCGTCTCCACCCTTATGCTTGACACAGGTGGTCGAAAGGGTTTGTTTGGTTGTTTTGAGTTTGGAAAATAAAAGGAGAGCGGGGTGAGAAAATATGGGAAGGAGAAATGAAATTCACAAAGCAACAAGTGTCCCTTCATGAGGAGGATGTATCAATCTAGAAAACACTCTCGGATTTCTACTTCTTCTTCAAATCCCAATAAATTCCATTGAAAGAACCCAATAGAAACAAAAAAGTTTATTGTAGCTGAAATGGTAGTAGATCGAGATGACCCATGTGGTGAGAGAGTAAGAAGATAGAGAGTGGGGGCAAATGAGAAATGGGTATGTGAAAAAATCACAAGACTTTGATTTGGGAGAAAAATGAATGGGTGAGCAGAGGTCACATATGGCACTGCAACGTTTTATTGGAATTGTCACTTTCCATTGTTTTTATTTTTTTAAAGCAATAAATAAATAATAATAATAATAATAAAGAACATTTTTTGATGATGATGTCATTGTTACCATTTTATGTATTAATTTTTTTTTGGCACTGTTTAATTTTTCCTTCCGGCTCCGCCACTTGTCTCTAATGACAATGCTTGAACTATGTATTGATATTGACTATAGGGAAAGGATCCGTTTATAATTTTTTTACAAATTACATTAAGTATGACAGGTCATACACTCTTGATTAGTGTATGACCGGTCAGACATAGTGTAGTTTGTAAGAGTGTGTAAACTAAAAGTTTGTAAATATAACATTCCCCTTGACTATATTAGCAACTCATCATTACTTGTGTAATCACCAGAGTAGAGTACTCAACTCTCATGATGTAAATAAGAAAATTAAAATACAATGATGAGTTTACATCTACGCCAATGTAGAATAACATTAATGTTGGCATAGGAGAAGATGACGATGATTGGAGTATAGATTAAAGTATCTAGGATAATGACGATGGTGGCGAAGACAAAGGTAAAATTACACATAGTAGTTTGTTTGAAATAAGTTTAGACAATCTCAAAACATTTATTCAACCATTATTGTGTGATTTTTTGTATTTTACACATTCTTGATTATTTAAATTCATTGACCGTATTTCTTTGTGAAAGATTATATACTCATAGATCTTCAATTTATATTATCCATATTTCAAGAGTGTATATATCATATCCTAAACACCTTCCAGATAATATCTTTGTGATTGAGGGTAGTGAGACCCAAAGATTTTGTATGGTTGCCAAGCACCGAGAATCTTGGTGGTTGAAAGGTTTCTAAACACCCGAGAAACTTCGAGATTATGAGTTTTCTAAGCAACCATAAAGCTTAGAGCATTGTAAGGTTTTCAAGCACCCGAAAGCTTGAATGTTGTAAAGGTTTATCAAGCACAGATAAAGCTTAACCAATAGTGAAGAATTATTGAACGACTTGGAATTTCGGCATCGGTCACAAGTGAAACTGTTTGTAATTTTGTTATATATTTTTCATATTGTTTAGAACGAATACTTGAGACAATTACGAGTTGTTTTCAATTAAGTATTAACTTAAATTTAACAAATTTTGGAAGAGTAATGCTTTATTTTGCATGGATATTATTTTTTGGAAGAAACCCGCTTTAAGTAATTGTTGCAACTTTTGCATAATAAAGCTTAGTCATGGATGTTAATGGAGACACTCATTTCCTAGGTGAGTTGACCTACTTGGAAGGGAAAAAGACCAATTTAGGTCTATCGAGGGAAAGCCACTCGCGACTAATAACGGATGGGGTGCATGCGAGATCGTTCTTAACTTTATTTACACCAAATTTTACTTGTGTAATCTTAGAATTAAATATTATATTTTGGCATTTCTTATATTTTCCATTACAATAAATATTTAAAAGAAAAATATTAAAATTTATAATATATTTTATAATTTTTCGGGTTATATTTTTTAATGAAAATATTGTATTTTCTATTGATAATGATGTGTTGATACTGATTCCTCGTTAATGGTGCCCTTTATTATGTTTATAATAATTGTACTTATTTTCCCATGCTTCCTTTGAAAACAAATTGATTTGCTATTATTCTTTTAAGTTTCATTATATAATATAT
This sequence comes from Gastrolobium villosum, assembly GCA_032173675.1. Lineage (NCBI taxonomy): Eukaryota > Viridiplantae > Streptophyta > Magnoliopsida > Fabales > Fabaceae > Gastrolobium > Gastrolobium villosum. The sequence goes on along the minus strand of JAVKPL010008842.1, from coordinate 162,716 downwards.
AGGGAGAATTTGCTTTCATAGTCATGATTATGATTTTTAAACCCAATTTGACATTAAGTGTTGTTCAATATTTTTATGAGTTAAATTATGAAAAATAAAAATGGTTTCGTGCCTTATTTCGTATTTGAAATCAATGCTTTTGTTGCCACATGCATGCGTGCACCCCATATGCATCCGAATTTGTTATCATATTACAGTATTAAGCGCAACTCAATCAAATGCAGAAGCTGACTTTTTCTTTTCAATTATGACGCCATTAATATTAACCAAATTGATTACTTAATCCATTTTCAAAATACTGCCTGTATGTAAATTGCAATAAAAGCTATCTACAATGAATAACCTCATATATAGATGCGTATCTAAATCATGGATCTACAACACTTAGTCCGGACATTATCCTGATACATTATACAACTCAAATCTAAATCAACAAATCTTAAAACAATGTGGCATGGACAACCCCCATGCTCACCAAATAACAACATAATAATCAAGTCTCAATACAATCGTCATAAAATGTAAAATAGGTATAATCATGAGATATAACTAGACACTGCAAGTATGCATTAATCAACTCAACTAAGCTCAGGTCTCATGTCGTCCGAGGTATCAACCCCCGAGATACCTGAACCTGAAAATGTGCCCCAAACGTGGGGTGAGATCTCTAAAAAGAAATCTCAGTAAGACAAGGGGTCCTCAAGGATCTCTCCACCCTAAGCTCATTTACATGTGTAATATAAATTCAAAAGGTAGTATAACAGTATAAGTTCGGAAATCAGTGCAATGCAGCATATAATCATGTCACGTGTGTCAAAATCCTACTGGCCAGAGAACAGAAGTAGGGATCACATACGTCTACAACCTACAGTACAAGACGCTACTTGTACCTACCCACAAGATCACCATTTTCTATGACGCTACATATTCAGGCTTACCGTCTAGGCGGAACATCACATACATATCATAAGACATTTGCACTTAACAGCTCAATAGCATTTCAATAAATCAACATTTCATAAAAGCACACCATGAATATAAACCATCCCTCCATGAGGTATGGTGGAACCAAACATAGGAAAAATCGAGGATACGAAAGCTTACCTGTCACGCTAAACCCTCCCTCACGACTCGGTGTCCAAAGGGTCACAAGTAATAACAGTGTCCAGCAAGGTCACAGATTTGTTTTCATAACATTCATACTACCAATAAACATATCATAGTTTTTCAGATTTAAAACGAACATTATTTCTTTTTCGTTTCGCTTAATGCGGGCTCTTTCCGCAGCCACAATCACTAAACTTTCTTTACCATTCTCAAGTCTGCAATTTCATCTCTTTACGAAATACTCTAAGATTCTACTATGTTAAACTATACATCTTAAAGTTTCCAACGATATACTTTATGTCTCAATTTGAGTTGTATAACTTCGGTTATGCTTTTCGCAAATTGACTGCTGCAAACTGAATTTCCAACAATCAAGTCGCAACTTCAAACTAACACTGCGACTAATCCAATTATCCAATGACTATGAAATTTTCAAGAATGTAGCCCTATGTGATAGCTTCACATAGGTCCAAACCTCACTCAATTTGGAGCTCTGTAGCTCGATATATCGCAATTTTACTAAACTAGGTCGTTGTTGTCACATTTGCACTAGGTAATCGATTACCAAACAATAGGTAATCGATTACTCAACATGGTAATTGATTACCAAAACAGAGTAATCGATTACTGCACATGGTAACGGATTAGCAAAAATAGGGTAATCAATTACTGAGCGTGGTAACCGATTAACAACGAAAGGCAATCGATTACCACGCGGACAGAACAGAATTATGCAGAATTTTTTTGCATAATCCGAGACCCAAATGCTTCCCCAAGCTCCCAAGTCTGGTTTTTCATCAAAAGAGATGTTCAACACTACTTATTATACATAGATTAACCACTTTTAACTTGAATCATTAAAGTTCCTTCTTTTAGTGACTTAAACAAGCTAAAATCAAGAATTTTCAAAGAAAATGATCATGGTATACCTATAGGGTCCTTGAACTCAGAAAAAGAAGAGACTTTGATGATCAATGAAGTGCCCTAAGCCTCTGCCTTAGTGATGCACGAAAATCACCACACCAAGGTAGGTTCTTTCCCTTCAAAGCTTGGTTCTTAAAGCTTCAATGGAGGTGGAACACACTCACCCTCCCACAACCAAGGAGGCAACCCTCAAACACTCAGAAAATAGAACCTTGAGCTGCCAAGAACACTCTCCCCACTCCCCCAAAACTTGCTACAAGTTCACACAATGATGGAGAAGGGTTTTCAAGAAGAAAAGGTGGGAACTTGAGCTTGGAAATGGAGAAAAGCTCCAACCTTGCAATGGAGAAGAAGGTGGCAGCCAATAGGGTCAGAAACTCACGTAGGAAGAAATGAAAATTTGACCTAGGGTTTTATGCCCTATGTATTTATAGTCCACTTAAGTCTAATCACACTATATTAGCACTAATAGCTCTGCTTATCATTTTAATCTCAAACTTCATATTATGAACTTAGCCATTTTTCTAAGATTTATCATATTTTTATTATAATTTTCGCAACACTTTTCCGGTACACGTTTACACGCAGTCGGTATTAGTTCTGACACCAATTCTTATTATTATGACTTCAAACTTGATATTCTTGACTTAAATATTACTCTAAGAATATTCATATGCTTATTATAATTTTTCGGGGTACTTCACTAGTACGCATTTATACTATGAAGCAGAACCGGTATCCGCACTTTTCGTCAGAAAAGCAACTTTCAACGTTATTAAGCCCTTATAATAATTATTTAATTCTTCCATAATTATTCAAGTCAATTATGGAATTAGTTTCCTAATTTCATAATTAAACATTTAACTTCCTAATTTAGTGGTGCGGGTTCTTACACTTTCCTTCTAAATTATAAAATTCATCTTGTGAAATGCCTTATACATGGGCATAAGACATTTGTGCATATTTATTTAGGTGGTAACATATTAGATTTGTGTGAGGTGCTTATTTGACATTTGCGCCCCTGCCAATTGATTTCTCTTTAGGCGCAATGATGCACAAGTTACTATGGAAATTGTCTGAAAAAGTTCCATAGCTTTTTATTTTTAGCATTTGCTCCTCATGAATGGGTTTTCACAGGTTTAAAATTTTATAATATTTTGTTCAATAATGTGTTATCAGTTATACTGGTCCTACTCATTCTCACTTATTCATTGTTTAGTATAATGCCAAAATTATGTGCTATATTCATTATTCATTGCTCCCTTTCATCTCATTTTTTCAATTTTATTAACTATTAGATTAGTTTTCTCGATCGCAATATTGTTGTGTTTGGATTCATTAATATACAATATACTATAACTCAAATTAACGACAAAATATATCACGTCTTTTGATTGTTTCTTATTTGCACAAATTTTAAGTGTTTGATTTCCTTATATGGCTATTGTGTGTGTGCACGCTTGCTCAACTTTGAACTCTGTAAGCTATAACTTTGATATTGTCATGGAAGATCTCAAATTAGTTCAAGTACAACGGATGGATGTAGTTCACGAGTCGAGTTGTTCCCAACAACAATAAATTGGCAAAGGATTTTTACCAAGCCACAGAAAAGGTTAAAGACCTCAGGCTTAGATGTTAAAAGATTCATTGTTTCCCGAACGGTTGTATGCTATATTACAAGGAAAATACTAATCGCACCAATTGTAAGTTTTGTGAACATGATAGATACAAAGTTGTGAGGAATAGAAGGAAAATAAGTCGGTAAGTGTTTATCAAGATGTGGTACTTTCCTCTTGTGCCTAGGCTTTAGAGATTGTATTCTTCAGAACAAATAGCTTCTCACATGAGGTGGCATCGGGAGCATCATATGGATGCTGGATTTGTGACGCATCCACCTGACACCGAAGCTTGGATTCATATTGACGAGACAAATCCTTTCTTTGCAGCGACTCCCGTAATGTTCGCCTTGGTTTATGTTTGGATGGCTTCGCTCTTTTCAAGAAGACGAGTAGGAACTATTCTTGTTGGCCTTTGATAATGACTTAGTATAATCTCCAACTCTCCATGTGCATGCAAAGGGAATTTTTATTCCTTGCAACATTAATCCCCAGACCTTCTAACCCAAAGAAGAAGATAGATGTATACCTTAGGCATCTGATACCAGAATATAGAATTGTTGCGTTGGGTCAACGATCTCAAACTGTAGGATGGTTACGCATCGAAGTTATAGAGGTGTATTGACATGAATGAAACAAAGTTATTCGGGATGAAGAGTCATGATTGTCATGTTTTCTTTCAGAGATTGTTATCGTTGGCCTTCAAGGCCTTGCCCAAGCATGTATGAAGCATCTTGACTAAATTATCAACGTTTTTCAGAGAAACATGTGCTTCTCAGCTAAATGCTGAAAGGTTGCGACAACTGGAGACTAGCGTGCCAATAATCCTAGCAAACTGGAGATGGTATTTCCTCCAACCTTTTTTTGACTCAATGGAGCATTTGCCTGTTCACTTGGCCTACGAAGTAAGGGTTGGAGGTCTACAACAATATAGATGGATGTATCCATTTGAGAGGTAAGGATCCTTTTATTACTATTATTTTTGGCACATAACATTACAAGTTATAACAGATGCCAACCTTGTGCAAATATAGGTATTTAAAAACACTGAAGGATAAAATCACCAACTTGTATCATGTTGAAGGCTCTATCGCTGAAAAATATCTACTCGAAGAGGCAAGTAAAGTTGCATCGTACTATTATCCCACTGAATTCATATCAAGTTGGAGTGGTCAGATTTCAATATTTAATTATACTGGCTAAGTCATGGGAAGACAAAGTAAGTCAATTCTTGAAGGAAGGGATAAAGAGGTAGCAAAGTGGTACATTCTAAACAACTATTTAGAGGCCTCTCCATATATTGAGTAGGGTTTTATTTTTTCAGAACAAGATTTCAACTATTACAAATATGTATTGTTCATGGGTTTTTGAACATTCTAATCAATCTTATGTTTTCTTATAGTTACTTCTCTTAATGTGCCAAATCCAATTATCCTTCATGGCTAGATTCCGAACTTCACCAATTCATTTGGTCTCGGTTTTCTCAATGGCTTCAAGACCACTTCATGGAGAAGACGCCAGCTCCACATGATGTTGCTTGAAGTTTAGCTGATGGAGCTGCACGATTTGTCACCCGATTTAGAAAATACATCATCAAGGGGTATAGGTTTGCAACAATAGAAGCGATCTCAAATACATTATTCTATAATTATGGTGTATGTGTTTGATGTGGCCAGGTTGACAGTGCCGAAGGTGACTACTACGACAAATTAGTTGACATACTGTAGCTGGATTACAAGTGGAAAAAAAAGGTAACATTGTTTAGGTGTGACTGGTTTTATAACACCCCACATGGGAGAAAATTGGATAAATATGGCAATATTGAGGTTCACCGGGCAAGGAGATATATAGTGGGATATGATCCATTTATACTTGCTCAGCAGGTTGAACAAGTTTATTATACATCATACCCTACATCCCGAACAGGGTGGATAGCAGTTATCAAAACCAAAGCCCGGAATATTATCTCGGTGTCCAAAGAGTCACAATCAAAAGAAATATTTGAACCATTCCAGGCTGATGTGGAACAGATACTGCTCGTGAATGTTGAAGAAGATGATGTGCCAAACAATCTATTTGTCTCGGGTGTAGAGTTAGACATGATTCTGATCCATGTGGAGAATGAAGAATCAGATGATGATGAACAAGAGGCATATTCAAGTAGTAAACCTGAATTGGACGAATACGAGAATCTAGGGGAGGGTGAGAAGAAAGCTATAGAAGAACAGGATTTATCTGACTAATCACTTTTTATTATTTCTTTAATCTAGACTGTTGTAGCATTACCGTGTTGAAATATTTCCTTTGACTTATAAACTCTATTAGTATAATGCATTCTCTCATCGTGTTGCACTTCTTTTATATTTTTTCCACTTACACATTAATGACTGGTTTAATGTTGGACATGGACAATATTCTTTATACTTTAGTTTTACTTACTATTTATTTAAAGGTTATCCAGATGTCTTCCGACCGTGATTATGCTGATGGTCATGGCAGAGGGGATGGCCAGAACGGCCAAGGACGCATGTCGTCCTTTATATTGACTGCTTCAAGATGCAGCAGGGGTTATCCCAAGTTGCCTTTTTTATCTATGTCATCCTCCCCTTCTAACACTGACTCCATCATCAGTCCCAGTGGTCTATCTCCTATTCCGCCTACACTTTTAGACGTGCTAGAGCACGTAAAAACTAACTCCAATTTGAGTTACATTAATTTTTTTTTATTTTTTTTACGAATATCGTTACTAAGATTTGTATTTAATATACAACTTGTTTGCCTTTTGTAGGATCCCACCACGTCCTATGATGTAGGAGATGCATCTTCTCACCACGAGCTAGTGTGGGGATCAGTTGATCCTACCACGAGGCATGTCTGGATCCGTTCGATGGGACAACCGACTAAGTTATTTTCTGAATCCATCAAGTAATAATTTCTTTTGTTTTTGACATCAAGCTTATTGTAGCACTAATATTTTTATTTTATTTTTCTTATCAAGTTCGACCCACGAAAGGACACCCACGATTTCAATACAGATATGATTTTTCGTAATTACAGCCATCCATGGTGTTGTGGAAAGATGTTCTCGACAAAACCAAAAAGGGGTTGGTGTCAGGAGTTCTTGGTAAGTTTCCTCATATTTGAGTTACGAAACCATTCTTTTTAATTTGTGCTTTAAGTTGCTCTAATGTGTCATAGTGTGCACTAATCACTTGTGTTTTGGAAAATTTACAGGACTCATTCAGCTGGTTGCCTGAGCATGAGGCCAATTTGAGAAAAGTTTTCAAACACAAGGCTGCCAAGTGGTTTGGCCATAGGATGCACCGCTTGAGATATGGCTTAGGCGACTCAAGCTGGGTTAATGAATGTGGTAAGAAGAAATTATTGGACCAATAGGTGGTAGATGACAAATTTAAGGAGGCGTAGGAAAGAAAGCGGCGCCAAGAGGTTCTTATACTGGAGGGTGCATCCCGATATCAGAGCACAAGAAAAGAGTTGTAAGTATACATTATCTTTTCTTTCGGTATCTTGTATAATGCACTTTCAAGTAATTAACGATGCTAATTTAAATTTGCAGCAAGCTGCTGGGGTGCCTGGAGAGGAGCTTTCATTCGCCACTTTTCAGAGGAGTCACACCTAGGAGTCAGATTCTGGGTACCGAGATTGGATCAATGACTTAGCGAGGGGATTAGCTGTGATTTTATGACATACTTCATTTTCGTTTGAATCATAAACGTTTACTTCAATTTATCATTATTAATGATTTGATTTCTTTTTTGAAATGTAATCTGGTAAGAGGCGTATGATAGGCTTCGGGAGCAGGCCCAAGCAGAAGCCCTGACAGATGATGGCGCCCTGTCTCTCAAGTCGATAGCAATGAACTCTTCCTGAAAGTAGATGAAAAATTTAATAAAAAGGGAAGAGTGTTCGGCATGGGAGCATTTTCCAGTCAATTGAAGATCAAGCGCACCTGCAACAACTCTACAGGAGTTTTTGAAGGTAAAGGAACACATGTAGTAATTGTTATAGCACTTTTTACTGCCTATTCCATTGAAATTATTTACAAAACGATTGATATAATGCATATTGTATTTGTAGACGAGCTCGCTAGGATGAGACGGATGCTGCTACATTGCAGGCCGAGCTATAGAAGGAAAAGGAAATAATGAAGGAGAAATAACAGTCAATGTCTGAGGCCTTCAAAAAACTATGGAAAAGATGGAAAAGAAAAAGCAAAAGAGGAAGATGAAGAAGAAAAAGAAGAAGGCGGTAGCAGAGGACTCGTCATCCACCTCCACATCCTCATCCCCATCCCTTTCCCCTCCCACTTCCCCTTCCCAAGCCCCTACTTTGTGATGTATTATATAAGATTTGTTGATGATTAACTTCACCATATTTATATTTTTTTTATTTGCTTGTAATTTATTTTTAATTCTTTATTTTCAGACAGTTTAAAGATAGTTGGATTATTTGTATATACTGTTAAACTGTTTACAGGGGGAAATTAAATGAAATAAAATATATATTTTTGAAATTTTTTTAAATTTGTGACGGAAAATGTTCAGTTTTTCGTCCCAAATATTTGACATAAACCGCGACGGCATACAAAAACCATCCCAGTTTGCGACGGAAAAAGCATAACATTATGTCGCAATTGAACTGATTATATTACGATCGAAGTATATGTCGGTCGCAGGATGCGACGATATTTTACGACTATATTTTTCCCATAACGTTGCAAATTCTGCGACGGAATTGTGAATAGCTTTTTGTTGGAAGACTGTGACAGATAAGTTTGTGACAATTCTAAGATGGTATTTCGGTCGCAAATAGCGACAACTTTGAGTGCATTTTTGCAATTCCTTTAACTAATTTGTGATAGTGTTATCCGGTATTGCGACGGTATTTTGCAGTCAAAATGTGCGATGGGTATTTTTTTAACCAATATTATGTCACAAATTTCCCTTGAGATGCGTTTTTTCAACGAAGACGTTTTCCTTTCGCAAAATTTGTCGCAGCATGAATATTTTGATAGTTTTTGGGATGCTGCGACGGTTATTTCCTGTCATAGATTGTGTTCTCTAGCAGTGTTATTTTAAGGGAGACATAAATATCATATTTATGGATTTGGCTAGTAGCTTTACTCTTGATGTTTTACATGATTAATACGCATAGAAAATTGATAAAATCTATTTGGTCCTCCTTAAGATAACATTAAAAAAAATCCATTTGGTTACATATGCAATGAGATCTAACAGAAAGTACTCCCCAATAGAGTAGCTACAACTTCCAGAAACTCTTATGAATCATAAAAGAGGTGCAAAGCATGAAATGCTAACCGAAGAAAAAAGAAAACAAAAGAAAACAAAATATATATTCAGCGGGGTCAGTCTTACCATCAACGAGTAGCAAATAGCAGCAAAACTTGATATTGATTGAATAATTAACATTAATGAATAAGTCAGTTAAATTCAATACATACCCATCACATAGTTATGATTAATAGCAAAAATAAAATGGTAGCAATAAAAAAATCTTACAATATTGATCGAATTGAACCAATATAGCCTCTGTAGCCTTGAAATCTTGTCATTATTCTCCTAAGATTTTCCAATTGAGTTTTATGCATTGCAATAGCAAGCAACAAATTTGTAAACCCCAAATGAAGAAGGAACTAACACAATTTGGTAAGAATAGAAATAAAACTCATGACCCACACATTGGGTGACATACAAAATGTAAAAACCCATTACCGGATCGGTGTGTTATCATCAATTATGATAATAAGCGCAGTAACAATTACAACAGTTATTTGAAATTACGGAAAAACTTTTCCTTTTTAATGATGTTCGCACTTTTAAAATAATTGTATCAGATAATATACTAATTGTGATGACAACTAAAAACTTATAGTGGGATTATGAATAAAGTAGCTTAAGAACATACAATTTACATTTGAAGGTTGCTAAGTGGTTCCCACAAACCAACAAAGCTTAAAACTCATTCTATCCATGTTTAACACTAAATTCCTTCACCTTTTTATTTACTCTAAGAATTTTATACCTCTCAAATGATTCTCATTCCTTAATATGTTATAGATTCCTTTGTTAGCTTCCCGTGGGTTCAAGTCGCGCTCAATTTGGAGTACCGTAGCTCAAGTTATGAATTTTCTTAGAAAATGAGTGCTGATTTCGCATGACCCCCGCACTGATAGCGCCAGAAAATAGAGGAACGACGCCAACAGCGCCATGGATAAGATTTTCCACTGATTGTTGGCGCTAATAGCGCTAATTTGGCGCCAAAAGCGCCAAGGTCTGGAGGTAGGCACCAAAACAAGGGAAATTCAACCTACTTTGATATTTCACCCATAACTTGAGTTATACTAATCCAATTGACACAATCTTGATCTCGTTGGAAAGATAAAAGAAAGATCTATAACTTCCAAGAAGGCCAAGGGGCCGATTCTATCCCATAGGAGGCGGAAATTGGGCAACACTATGTTTATATTTTCAACAATTACTAATTCTCCAATCATGTACCTAATTAATTATCTTCCCAATATTGAATTGACTATTTCACAGCTCAAAATATTCAATATGTTATTGATCCTTCCATCAATTATACACCTCTATAAAATATTCTTTACAACAACTAATTCTTAAGCATAATCCAAGTGGCATGGACATCCCCTATGCTCACCCATATCCAAAATGATAAAATGAGGTATAAACAATTGGATTCCAAAATACAACTAATAATCAAGGGACTTAGAATTACATATGAACAACAAAGGCATGGTAAATACAACTACATGCAATACCATGTTCATATACTAAGTCCTCTACATAGTGAATGTCAACAAAATATGGAAATCTCTCAAAATGGCATATGAATCTCATGCATCGAAATCTATCTCCACCACTAGGTGGGCTTCTTTCCCGAAGCTCCAATGTGCTCACTTGGACCTGAAATGGTGCCCCAAAGAGGGGTGAGATATACATATATATCTCAGTAAACCAATGGCACCGAAGGATTACTCCGCCCAGTGGCTCACTCAATGTGCATGCAATGATACAAATATGAACAGTACAACATACAAAATCACATCACAACCGGGCACAATCGAAGAACATGCACTAAAGGATTCATTCAAGGACCCCATAACCCCAGTTCCAAGAGTTTACCTCAACTCCACAAGCAATGCTCTTCAACGTTAGCTCCAAGCTCAATCCACCTACATTGAATCCGTGAGAGGTATCCTATAATGATCAAACAACCATGATCATCAACAAGTCACAACAATTCTACACCCACAATAAACCTCACCACTATATCCAACATTATCAAATCATTCCACATACTTAATGGGCACCTTACTACAATATCTCTCAAATGTGCTTATATAATCAATAAAAAAACACCATGGTTCCTAGGGGTTTTTCAATGGTCATATCATGCTTTAACCTTCGATTTTCTTCCATAATTGATTACACCAACAACCAAGACATAAGTCCAACAACCATTTTTATGACCCCAACCACAAAATCCCTCTCAATTTTTGTCTAAGTTACCAATTCAAATCACAATAAATTTTATTGACTCAATCATCATCATTTATCATTGTGAGCAATAAATTTCAAAGGGACACTACCTTTAAAGCTCTCCAACTACATCAACCAACATACCCACATTCAATGTTCATCAATTTATGATCTCTTAAATAACCCAATGAAAGTGTAAACACTTACCACAAACTAGCTCCAAGGTCCCCAAGAATGATTTTCAAGTCTTGGATGATCCAAAACCGCCACCAACCACCACCTTTGTCCTCAAAACTGCCACCACTAGGAGGGAAAGGATCTCTTCACTCAATGCTCCCCACAAGAATCTCTCAACATGAAACACACTCACAATGGTGTGGGGAACAACTTTATAGTTGGAAGTTTCTCCTAAAAGTGTCTAGAAAATGAAATGGAAAAATCACAACTCCAAGCTTTGCCTTCCAAGGAGTTTCACAATGGAGGCTAATTGGAGGAGAGAGAAAGTCAATTTTTTGTGTGACAAAAATGCTCTCTTATGTGTTATAACTCACTCACTTAAGTGAGAGTGGGTCCCACTTGTCACTTTACTCACTTAAACATCCACTTTAATTCACTAATTTCACCATCCAAGATTTTTATCCAAACTCCCCATGTTTTTCTTTCCTAAAATATTAATCTCATTTTCACACTTACCGGTGCAATTATATTGTCGTATTTTATCCGGTAAAAATTACTATTCATCAAAATTTATCGAAATATACCTACGAACTCCAAATTTCGTACTAAATCCATTTTCAGTATTATTTTCCTCAAATTAAACTCTGATTTATCATTTCACGGTACAGTGTTACACAATTAGCAATTTACCATTTTGTCCCTGATGGGTATTTAAGGATCTTCGCTAATTAAACCCTATAACCCTCAATTTAGCATTTAATATCATAATTAAATATGCGAGGTGTTATGCAAAACCTATTACGGTTAAGCGATTGAGAATAGAAATGTACCAACTAGATCTATAATCTATGAGCAATCAACTTTAACAAACTCAATCGATACTAGGGTTTTGTGATTCATAACCAAAATAGGAGAATCATTTAGTAGAATCTTCCTAAATTTGGAAGAATAACAGTGAAGTAAGTGCATAGAAGAGAAGGGGATAGAGAATTTTTAGATATTCTCGAGAAAATGTATCACAGAAAACTAAAGTGTGGAAGAGAGAAAATGTGATTGGTTTGAGTATTTTTGGCCCTCGGGCCAGCCCCATTCTAACCCTATAAATGAGAGGGTCTTATGGGGTTAGAACTAAAATGATCCTATTGTATTAAGGGCCAAAATTTAATAAGGCTTTATTTGGGGCTTAATGGGTTGGCCCTAGGGCTAAAGCCCTTATTGACATCTCTATATATTACCACATTAATAGATAGATCCAAAAACCTATTTACAGTTTTGAATTTGTGCATTTCAGTTTTGAAAGAACTATATTCACCAGGAAACTTACTCAACACAAGGCCGACAAAAAGATTATCAAACATATCAGATTTATCTTCGTTTAGTTTGTTTCTCATGTTCTCTAATTCAATTAACTGAGGTGATGCTTGAATTAATATTAAATTTGAATTCAAAGAACCTCTTTACTAGAAGAGTTTTGGAGAGCCCTTTTGTTTTTGGAATTGAGCATTCAAGTGATCTCATATCTCTTTCGCCGTCTTATACTCACTGAGTAATAACTAGATGAAGATTTGGAGAATTTAGCAAGTAATATCTATAAAAATATATATTTTTTTTTTTTGAAAACCTAAAAATATTTATTTTTGTTCCATTGATATTTATCACATTTTCAATGGTAGATGCAAAATCACTTAATACATTATAGAATATTTCACTTTCTTTTATACTGAATTGAACATGTAATTTCCAACTGTAAATCTCAGTAACATCAAATGATTACAGCTTTATAATATCATAGGAATTACATTAATTTACCCATTTTTAATCAGAGCTAAGAGTTATAAATATTGCATCTTGTAGTACACGAACTTCATAAATTAGTGCAAAAGCTCTAACTTTCATCTAATTGCTCTAGAGAGTTGGAATTTGCCAAAATAAAACCCAAAAATGGATTTGGAACACCCAAAAACCTTGAGATGGACTACATCTATTGCTAGAAACTCACTGAAATATTCCCTGGTTATTGAAATATTCTTTCAAGGAATATTCCCCTAATGATAGAATATTCTTGCGAAGTATTCTTTTTCGCAAGAAAACGTACTTGAAAATTCAAATGGTCATGTATTCTTTGTTCGAACTCCATTTAAGTTCAGTGACTAGTCAAAATAATCGCCTCGACGAGAAGAACAAAGCCTAGTAGGTTTCACTTCCTGAAAATGGTTGGAATTTCTGCGATCTGGACCGAAAAGTTGCGGTTGTAGTATCTTCAAACTCAGATACCCGGAAATCCTTCCGTCGAATCGCGAAAGTAATTACACATATGAGTTCATCTCAATAATGTCTTCAAATAGACACTTTACTATCTCAAATTTGACACACGAAGATAATACTCCAAGATTGTGGAAGTTAATTAGTTTGAGATAGAAGGGTTTAGAGGTCTTGAAGTATTACACCAAGAGACATCAAGTTTGAAAAGCTCAACAACGAAAATTACGGGCTCCAGCCCACATAGACCCAAATAATCATGCTCTCACTTATTGGGCTTGTATGTAAACATACTAATTAGATTATATTATTAATGAGGAATATTACTCTTATGTTACGTGAGAGAAAAATTCTCTCATGCACTCATAAAGTAGTGAGAAGAGAGAATAGAGGAGAAAGAAAAAGATATAAAGTAGACTCCACCTTTGATTTGTGAGTGCATGAGAGAATTTTTTTCTCACGTAACATAAGAGTAATATTCTCTATTATTAATATATCCAAAAAAATATGCAACACTTACGTAAACTATATGAATACTGCAATTTTTTTTTTTTTTATTCATCTAACAAGGTGATATGACATGGATCGTCTTTACCAAGTTATGAATGGTAGTTTTTGCTCTTTCCATTTCCTTTTGTTTTCGGGCAACTTGGAGACAGCCCTTTCATGGTTAGCTGGTTGCCCTTTCATGGTTAGCTGGTTGATAGATAAAACTTCTCATATCAATTGGACTTTGGAAACAGCCCTTTCATCGTTAGCTAATTGTTAGATAAAACTTGTCATATCAATTGGACTTTGGAAACAGCCCTTTCATTGTTAGCTAGTTGATAGATAACACTTGTCACATCAATTGGACTTTGGTACTAAGAAGGGGAACAATGAGTTAATATGACACCAACCACAACGAGTTGAGGTACAAGACAACACTAGTAACTACGAAAAAAATTGTATGGAATTCAACAAAATTTAAAGATGATAGTTAGATGAAATAAAGTAATAAAAAAGATGCATACATTCCAAAATTTAATAAACAAACCCAATGGTGTAACTTAGTTTACAATGAAAGGGGCGAAGAACTATGACCAAGTTCGACTCGAATTTAATTAGTATCATAGACAGCTCAAAGTTAAAGTTTATTGTGATACCCAGGGACCGTAAAGAATCTTGGGATACACCACCCCAAAAGCTAGCTCAAAGGGTGGGAGTGCCCAAGGCCTTATAAAGGTCACATTAGTTGCTCATACAACCAATGTGTGACTATATATCTCAACACGCCCCCTCACGCAATAGCCCTTTAGGCTAGAAGCGTGGAAATTGCACAGGCCCGATTTTTGGTTTACCTTTTTGTGCTTTTTATTTTTAATTCCACTTTAAAATTGGGGACGGTGAGCGGTGAGGCTCTGATACCATGTAAAGAACCTTGGGATACACAACCCCAAAAGCTAGCTCAAATGGTGAGAGTGCACAAGGCCTTATAAAGGCCACATTAGTTGCTCATAGGAACCCACTTGCTTTATAAAGATAATTAAAGTTGGTTCAAAAAAATTTAATTAACATGCTAAATTATTATAGTAGAAGTTAAAAATAATTTTAATTCTTTTAAATATGAAATATTCAACAAAATTTAAAGATGATAGTTAGATGAAATAAAGTAATAAAAAAGATGCATACATTCAAAAATTTAATAAACAAACCCAATGCTGTAACTTAGTTTACAACAAAGTGGCGAAGAACTATGACTAAGTTACACTCGAATTTAATTAGTCTCATAGACAATTCAAAGTAAAAGTTTATTGTGATACTCAGGGACCCACTTGTTTTATAAAGATAATTAAAGTTGGTATAAAGAATTTTAATAAATATGCTAAATTATTATAGTAGAAGTCTATGTAGCACCGATACGACACGCGACACGCGACACGACACGACACTCCGACACGTCAATCTTAAAAAATTATGGATTTCGACACGTTGGGACACGTTTTAATATTAAATAATATTTGTAATTTATATAGTGTATATTTCATTTAATATTTAATAATTTAACAAAAAAAATGAAACTAAATTAATAATACCCATCAACACGTTATAAAGATGGAAGCTTTAATAAAAAATAAAAACTGGGATGAGAGGGATATAATATCAGATAGAGAGGACAAATCATATTAGAGAGAGAATGAGATACAATAAGAGCGTAATAGGAATTGACAATAATGATGCTGAGATGATCTCTTATCTATTTAAGGA
The DNA here is from genome assembly GCA_032173675.1 of Gastrolobium villosum. Taxonomy (NCBI): domain Eukaryota; kingdom Viridiplantae; phylum Streptophyta; class Magnoliopsida; order Fabales; family Fabaceae; genus Gastrolobium; species Gastrolobium villosum. Next base: position 146,845 of record JAVKPL010008842.1, on the reverse strand, counting down.
AAAAAAACAAAAAAACAAAAATTGATATGATCAGGTGGAAGTTTTATTAATATATTTTATTATTTTTTAAAAATCAAAAAAAAAAAATAAAAAAAACATTTAAAAAAAATTAAAAAAATTAAAAAATTACGAAAATGTCATTTGACCGTGTCGGACACGGTCAAATTCGCGTGTCGGAATAGTCAACGTGTCGAAAAAAGTCAACCGCGTGTCCGACACCGTGTCGGAGCGTGTCGCCGTGTCGGACCCGACTCTTCCTGTTTTTACAAGTGTCCGTGGTAGAAGTTAAAAATAATTTTAATTCTTTTAAATATGAAATATTCATTCCCTTCTCTGTCGGAAATAAACCACAAACTTTATTATAATATAGTTATAGAAAAAATAAAAAAGGATTATTTCCTTAGTTATTTTTACAACCCAAATGCATTTTATTCTAAATCATTTAGTTCTCCAATACACACACACATACATCATACATGACACAATGGTTTCTACACGTCCATGGTACAATTCTTCCATTAAATTTCTCTTTGTGAAATCTTAACCTTCAAACCATGCTTCATAAGAAGTACAATTGAAAGGTTCGGGGTAGCAAGATGACCTTCCACCGGTTTGATATGATAATTGCACAAAATATTAGTTGCCACCATCTTCATCTGAACGAATGACAAGTCCTTTCCCAAACAAGTCCTCGGTCCTGCGTTAAAACTTATGAATTTGTAAGATGGTACATAAACAATGCTTCCTCTCTCAGAGACCCATCTTTCTGGCTTGAATTCCAAGCAATCTTTTCCCCATATTTCTTCAAGTCTTCCCATTGCATACAAAGGAAACAATATCATTGTTTTGGGATTAACACGGTGACCACTTGGAAGTACATCAGAATTTATTGCTTCCTTGCGCTCAAAAGGTATAGGAGGGAAAAGCCTTAGAGCTTCACATAAAGCACCATGAAGATAAGCTAGCTTTTTCAGCTTCTCCATGTTTAAAACTTCTTTGGCACCAAGATTTTCTTTTATCTCTTCAAGAATCTTGGCTTCCACTAATGGGTGTGTAGCAACAAGCCAGAAGAACCATGTAAGTGCTGAAGCTATTGTATCTCTTCCCGCTACAAAAAGATTGAATGCTGCGTCTCTTAGAAACTTGTCGTCGTGTTGTTGTTGTTCCTTCTCTTCTCTCATCAAATATGTTAGTAAATCAACGTGAGTTTCAGCTATTTCGTTATTTTTGTTGCACTTGCTTAGCTCTTCTTGCTTGGACGCTATGCATGCATATAGGAATTCATCAAAAGTTTTACATGCTTGAGTTAGTTTCTTCTCTTGACCAATTTGAAGCCATTTCTGAAACTTCCATACACATTTTGGAACCACGTGTCTGTAGAATATGGACTCTTCAGCTTCGTTAAAAGCCTTCTCACATGCAACTTGTGGAAAATCAATGGAAAGGCAATTAGGATCATGTCCTAGAACAATAGAGCATATGTTATCGAATGTGAAACGATTCAACACATCTTGGAGATCCACCACCGTCCCTTGTTGGCGTACATGATCCAATACGGGAATCAATGAACTCTCCAACTTCTTCTGAATGGTTTTCACTGTGAAAACCTCAAAGCTTGTTTGTTTAAACAAAGAATGGAGCAGAGACCTGTTGTATCTCCACGTATCTGAATCAGCGGTGAATATCCCATCTCCGAAAGGTTGAAACATGTCACGAAAATCTGAACCCTTGATGTAGTTGTCAAAACTCTTGCTCAGCATGTGGTGCACGTTGATGGGGTCAGTAGTGACCGTGCAGTTCATTTTGGTGAACCATGGTCCTGTGAACTCCAAAGTGCTACCACGTCGTTTCAACACCTCGGTCATAAAATCATGGATCCGGGACAAGTTCCAGAGAACTTGTGGTAACATGCCGAGGATGGGATAGTCAGTGAGAGCAGGGTACCTGTGACATCGTCTTCTATGGAACATATATAGGAAGCATAGGATTAGGAACGCAGCAATTATTTCTGCATAGCCAAGCATTGCCATCGCAAATCAGCAAAAAGTGTTTTTCAGTGGATACAATGTCTTTGGATTTGGTTGGTCTGTTATGCGGGTGAGCCCTATATATAATATGGCAGACATTTTAGTATTTATATAGGTAAATACAGGAAAAAGTGTTTATGACACAACTTATATTCTTTCACTCTCACACAGAGGTGGGACTCACACCTTTTTTTTTTTTTTCGTCAACTCTCTCTCCTCCTTTATCTATCTCTTTCTCTATCTTAAAATGACCCAATTTTACATCCTTTAAAATGACACACACTTTACCCGTAAATATAAATATATATGGGAAAAGTGTTTATCTTCTTAAATGATACAATTTATATCCTTTCACTCTCACAAAGATGTGGGACTCACGCCTTTATTTTTTTTTTTTGTCAACTCTCTCCTCCTTTATTTATCTCTTTCTTTCTCTACACAACCTTACATCCTTTGAAATGACACACACTTTACCCTATATATATATATATATATATATATATATATATATATATATATATATATATGATTATTTTATATCGGTATAAGAATAATAAGTTTCACATCAAATCTTAACCGTTTATTTCTGTGCATCTAGCGATTAAGATTTATTGGGTCATAATAATTACTATAATAGGAGAAACATAAAAATAAATAAGAGAGTAAAACAAAATGATTTAAAAAATATTATTTTGGCATTACAAAATTTTCCTAAAAGATTAAATTGATATAAAATGTACCTTTAGATGAGTTAAATAATATTTTAATATATCAAATACAATTATTTCTTATTAACCAGCTGAGGAAAAGTTAGGCAGGTATTATCAGCAATAAAAGAAGCATTTATTAAATAAGGCAAAAGTCAGCATGTCATTTTAGAGGCATCAATATCCTAACAAAAAGATGTGCATACAAGCTTGCTATGAACGAAACTTAATTAAAAACTTGATTTGGAACATATGAATTGACACCTCAAGTTGCCAAAGTTTGGTAGGCATCTAATCCAAACAATCACAGTCCAAAAATATAATAGAGATTAATATCTATTAGGTTATAGGAGATAAAATTATCTTTTATACATGGAAAAAATGTTTATCTTTTTAAATGACACAGCTTACATCTTTTTACTCTCACAAAGAGGTGGGACCCACCCCATTATTTTTTTGTCAACTCTCTCTCCTCTTTTATCTATCTCTTTCTCTCTCTTAAAATTACACAACCTTACATCATCTAAAATGACACAAACTTTACCCTTTATATATACATAAAAATGTAGGAAACTATATGAGGTGAGAGAAGATAAAGAAAAAAAATATCCCATATATTTTTAAAGGAAAATAGATGTATCATGTTGTAGGAGATTGGGTGTATCATGCTATAGACACAACCAATATGGATCCCACCACTTTCTTTTCTTCTCTTTTTAGGTTAAAAGTGGTGGGGTATTTATCAAAAAAAAAAATGGTAGGATCCACATTGGTTGTGTCTATAGCATGACACAACCAATTTCCTACACCATAATATCTATTTCCCATTTTTAATTGTGTAAGAGATGAAATATCTTCGACGGTATAAAAAATATTAATCCCAAAAATATATCCAAACAAAAATGACCTGACTTATAGAGATTTTTACTACCGGGTATTTCTTTTCCCTATAGACATTTATTTCAATATGCGCAAGAATTTCTCATAATTATTTAAAACTAAAATTTACATAAAGAGCATAATTGTAATATAAAAATTTAAAACGTTCTTAATAATTTATTTTTAAATGAATAAGATGATTTATTAAGAAAATATAAAGTTATTTGGTGTTGATTTTTATTTTTTTGGGCACAAACAAAATGGAGCCAAAATCAGGATGGATTTACATGGGCCGGGCCAGAGAACTAGTCCCCAACCCCATTTAAATTTTTTCTATGATGTCATGTACAACACTTTTCACAAATAGGGTTCGGTTTCCCACCAGGGCCCACCATTGACCTAGAAAGAAAGTATAGAGCTTCTTTTTGGCTGATCGATACACCAATATAGAGAGAAGCAATTCGTATTCACATGGACGAATTTAATACAAAAAAGATTATAATATGAATTTAAAAATTGGTTAAAATATTTGACATAAATATAACTTATATATTTTATGGACTAACATGATACAATATAAATAATGAGTTTTATAAGAGTTATGTTGTAGGAAGAGTGATTGTGTTATGTTATAGAGATTCATTTTGCGTGCCAGAATTTTTATTTTTTTTGCTGCGAGCCCCACAAAATGTTGTGAGTGTAGGAAAATTTTTGTGGTCATGTTAAATGATAGATGATAAACCCATAAATAATCTCTCAATCTCAAAGTGTGCCGATATATATGAAGCACCCGACACTTCAAAAACCTTGTCGTGTCGTGTCCGACACTTTTCGATACTTCCCGACACTCCAACACGCGGTATAGAAATTCAAAAAAAAGGTTCATAGGTTGCATTGCGTTGAGTTTTTAGTTCCAACTATTAAATTTGTTTGATCATTTTGTTGAGTTTAATATAAATATTTAGAATATCTTATGTTTCTTTACAAAATTGATGAATATTATAAGTTTAATTTCATTTTTTTGTTAAATTATTGAATATTAAATATAATATACACTACATAAATTAAAAATGTTATTTAATATCAAAGCGTGTCCTAACGTGTCAAAATCTAATATTTTTTAGAATTAATGTGTCGAAGTGTCGTGTCACGTGTCAGTATCGGTGTTACATAGGTGTGCCGTTTATTATGTGAGTTAGCACAATATAATAAGATATGAATTCATGTCTATTGAATTTTGCTTTCACCGATATCATGTTGACATGACATGACATGAATAACATTTAAGAAGGTTGAAGCGAGTCAATTGTGTGTTTGCGGGTTGACCTAATATGACACGAATTTTCTTGTGTCAGTTTTTGCAAACATAAACATGAACACGAATTTTAAAATGAGTTGACTGTAGTGTTCGTATCGTGATAACAAGTTATGTTGAAAACTATCACCCCTAATAATACAATTTTAAAAAATTATTAAAATAAAATAATTTAAAGATTATTTATTAAAATTATATAGTTTAATTTTTTTTACCTAGTATTCCACACTTGAAAATGTTAGGAATGCGACTTCCATAATCAAAAGGAGAGGTGAATTGAGTATTATAAGATTTTCGCAAAAATCCCCTACTAGTTTCTAAATAATCATTTCAAGCAAATTTTGATATGTGAAAAACTAATCAATACATTCAAACAATCTATAATATATAATATATCACAATTATAGGACTTATTCTAGCATATACAAGATATCAAATAAGCAATTAAAGTGCTAGAAATAAAAAGTTTAGAGTTTATAGAATTGAAAACATAATATATCCTGGTTCAGTCACCACCACTTGTGACCTACGTCCAGACTGAAGTCGCTCGATCAAGTCTTTCACTAATGGTCAAGCTTCACGGGTGCTTGACAAACCTTTACAATCTTCCAAGACTTCGGGTCTTGGATACCTTACAATCTCCAAGTTTACGGGTACTTGGTAACCTTACAACTCCAAATTTACTTAGGTATTTGGCTACCTCTCAAACAATGGGTCTCACAACCCTTTCAACTCAAGAATATAAGGAGGAAAATAATTGGAAATGAATATACACTCTCAAAGTGTGGATAAATAACTTGAAGCACTATGGGTATATGGATTTTCAAGATATGAGCTCAAATATGTTTGATCTTTCAAAGATATGAAAGAATATGCCAATGATAGCGTAGAAGCTCTCAAATCATCATTAAGAAGAGTAGGAATGGTGATCAAATCGTTTTAGGGTCATAAATAATGTATTTATAGTAATTTTTCATAAAACTAGTTCTTTATAGCCGTTATAGACTTCTGTCGCCGGGGGAATCGATTTCCAACTTTTTCAGAGAGTGGGAATCGATTCCTGCTCATAAGAAATCGATTCCCAACCCGTTGGAAAAGTTGGAAATATGACAACAATAACATTATTTCGTATTTTGCGCATAACTTGAGCTATTCTTGTCGGATAGATATGATCTTGGTCTCGTAGGAAAGATAAAAGAAATATCTACAACTTTTATGAGAACATAAGATCTGAATCCATCATATTGGATACATAAATTGTATTGAAGGCAACAACAAAATTATTCAGCAGATTCTAAGTTCAAATGTGTTCTGACTTGCTTTCAACCACTTTTTATGAAAGATATTGACTTGATAAATATGTTTTGAAGTTATAAAATATGTACATGATCTTTTCCATGGGTTTTTCAAATTTATTTCAAGTATATAAAAGTTTTGATTATGCAATTCGAAAAACACGTTTACTTTGAGAAAAACTTTGAGCTCATGCAATGCAATCTACCATATACCCTAACATATATTCTAAGTCCTAAAGATATATTCTAAATATGATTTTAGACTTAGCTTCATGTCTTGTATCTTGGATCTTTACTTGAGCTTAATGCTTTGACTTGTTGTTGGATATGACAATGATTGACACTTTGTTGGTTTTGATCATTTTTCACCATGGTTATGATATTGAGTTTCTCTTATTAGATGTTGTCAATGGTTTTTTGTCTTTGATCTTGGTGTTGATCTTCTAAATATTCCTTGTTACTCTTGATCCAATCATCTTGACACTTTGATATGTCATTATTATTCTTGTGTGGCTACATCATACATCTTCAATATCAACATACGATTGATGTTTTTTGCTCTTGATTAATACTCTTTTCTTTTTTGTTGTTGCCATTTTATAATCATCAAAACATACATTGTATCTATAGAAAATAATTAGAATTAAAAAAATGAATGATGGATATTATTAGACTCTATTTAATAGGTATATATGAGTACAAAATATATAAAGAAACTAATGGACTTAAAAGAGAAAATCAAAGCCTAACTCAAATCCTAATAAAATAAAGAAACTAATATGTACATATAATTATATGATTAATTGTAGATATTCCAAGGTAATTCTAATAATTCTAACACTCCCGCTCAAGCTAGAGTGCATATATCAAAGGCCCAAGCTTGCTACAAATATTATCTACTCATGGACTTATAAAAGCCTTGGTGAAGATATATGCAAGTTGATTATTCGAACTGACAATTGATATCTTGACCTCTCTAGATTGAATCATTTCTCGAATAAAGTGGCAATCAATTTCAATATGATTGGTCCTCTCATGAAAGATCGGGCTAGACGATGTATGTAATGCAACTTGATTTGTCACAAATGAGTCTCATGGGCTGCTATTCGCAAAGGCGTAGTTTCTTAACCAATTGTCTTAACCAGATGAGCTCACAAGTTGTAGTTCTTGTTGCTTGATATTTAGCCTCTGCACTTGACCGAACTACCACGGTTTTCTATAAAGAGGACAAATACCCCGAAGTTGAACGTCTGCATAAGGGAGAACATGCCAATCAGCATATGAATAGTTACACACCTCAATGTGCACTTTCATCAGTGTGTGATAAGCCTCTTCCTGGTGCTCTTTTGATGTATCGGAGGATCCTGACCACTGCATCCCAATGAGAGTCACAAGGAGAATCAAGGAGTTGACTTAGCACACTAATTCACTACTATAAAAAACTTGTATAGTGATGGAATTCTATGAAGCACCGACACTTCAAAAACACTAACGTGTCGTGTCCGACACTTCCCGACACTCTCGGACACTCCGACACTTCCCGACACTCCAACACACGTTATAGAAATTCAAAAAAAGGTTTAAAAGTTACATTGCGTTCAGTTTTTAGTTCCAACTATTAGATTCGTTGGATTACAATTACTTTTTTATTGAGTTTAATATAAATATTTGGGATATCTTTTGTTTTTTTGCAAAATTTATGAATATTATAAGTTTAGACTCATTTTCTTATTATATTATTGAATATTAAATATAATATACACCACATAAATTAAAATATTATTTAATATCAAAACGTGCCCTAACGTGTCGAAATCTAACATTTTTTAGATTAACGTGTCGGAGTGTCGTGTCGTATCGTGTCACGTGTCCCGTGTCAGTATCGGTGCTACATAGATGGAATTATTATGGAAATTCCGTCGCTAATTTCATCGTCTTTCCATCACAAATTCTCTCGCAAATTATTTTGGGAGAAAATTTGTGACGGAAAGTAGTAGCGAGGATGAAATTAGCGACAGAATTTTTATAACAATTTCGTAACTATACAAGTTTTTTCTAGTAGTGATTGTAATATAACCCACATCAGTAAAATCAGTAATTAGGAACTTACCATGATTTATTGGATAAATAATTACATCAGAAATATAATTATTAGGTAAATTAGATACATAATCTAATTTATTACAAAGTAAGTCACTTTTCAGATAAAAGTGCAATTACAACAAGTTTTGTGGTAAAAATATAAATTAGGCAACAATACCCAAAACTGATAAATAAAATATATAAAAGTTTGTTATAAGATAGTTATGAAGCTAGAATACATATTTAGAAATCCTAATTCATTTGGCTAGAATGAGTTTGAAAAAAATGTAAAATAGGAAGTTACCATGTATATACTAATGACCAAATCAAGTGGGTCACTATAGTGATTAAAGAAAAGAAAAAGAGACACAAGACCCCACATTTCATTTTCTACTTCCTTCATCTTTGATAGCCACCGTTAGAGGACGAGAAAGAAATAGCCAGAAACTTAGATTATTCTATAATCCATGAAATCAAGCGGTTTCAAAGACAAAAGTGCTTAGAACCTCCTCTTCAAAACCCATAGCACATATTCGGCTCGGGATCATTGTGGAGTGAGATATTCCACCTTAACCATTTCGAAAATTTGGTGAGATTTTGGTGATTTTGGAGGTTTTGAGTGCAATGGAGCTAGAGATTTACTCCTCCTAGTATTCTAAGATGATTTATGGTAAGTTTTTGCCACTCAAACCTTGTTTTCATGGATTTTCAAGAATTTTAGGTTTTCAATGTAGTGGTGCGAAAATTGATATATTGGATGGTTTGTGATGGTTGTTTGTATAATATTCATGTTATAGAGTTGATCCCAATGACATTGTGAGCGATTCTCACTGATTGGAATCTACATAAACTCAAGTTAGACATTTGTGAAATCTCATACAAGAAATAACAAGTCAAAATGAACCTTATAATATATTTATTATATAATTTAAAGAAATTTAATTAAACCGATTGAATCAATGACCTACCTGTTGAACCAATGACCCAGTATCTCGACCGAGTTGATTACCGGGTCGAGTTTTAGAAAGTTACTTTGAAGCTAAAGTTAAAAAAAAGAAAAAAAGAGTTTAAAAAATAAAGTTAAAAATTATTTGGTAATTATATAAAACTATTATAAAGGTTTCGAAGAAGGAAAGATAAAATAAATTATTATTAAGATAAAGAGTAAAATTAATAAATGTAAATTTAATATAAGAGTAAAATTATAAAATAAATAGGAGAACTCTAAAAAAATTCTAAAAAATTAATATATATCTTTAAGAATAAGAGCTCTTCTCCTGTGGAAACTATTTAAATAGCTTCTCACTGCTTAGCTACTTTATCCTTGTGGGCGGCTAGCACTGCTACTCCTAGTGATAGGAAGAATCTACTCTTTTTTGTGAGAAGGCCCATCCTTCAATATCATGTATTCATGATTGGGCCGGTGACGTATTCTAATGATCTAGATCTCTGACTTATCTCTTGATGGATTCTATTTCGGCCAGTGGGATCTAAGTGATGATAATGAGGGAAAAGACCTAATTGACTCTGATCAATACCATCTAAAACTAAAAGTGCTTGCTACATCCATTCGTGACATTACATCACTGGTTAAGCTTGAACTTATAAGGAGAGAAGCTAAAAATAAAAATTTTCAAACACACACTAATTAAATATCGAAAGCCACCACCGATAAATAAAAAATAAAAAAAAATTATAATAATCAGGCATAATTTCCTTTATGGTTATTGTTTTTCTGTTCCCTTCTTTTGGTGGAACTTTCTTGTGATTGTGAGTTTCAATTTTCAGGAGCAGAACTTTATCTGCCACTGGCTCCTCTTTTTTCATTTAAATCGTGTGTAAGAGTCACATGATTCACGACAGTGGGGAAGATACGAGTACGACAACTATTAACATCATAAAAAATTCACGGGGTACTTGATAATGTTGGTGGAAAAGGGGACACTGATAATTAGCGGTTCGGGTTTATTAATTGATCATTCTAAATTTGAGGTAGATAAGTTTCATGGCAGATAATAAAATTGTTTAAGATTAAATGGACAACTTAGTGCTTGGAAATATCTCATTTTTACATAGTCTGGTCTTAAAAAATTTGCGTATGTTTACGAATCAATTTTAAAAATTATAAAATTCATGTTATGTTAGTTATTCTAATACGCCGATCTTTGGTTGGTGAACTTAAAAAACAAACCCAATATGAATTTTATAAATTTAAACAGTAACTCATACGTATAAATAAAGGGTTTTATAATTCTTATGTTAAAGGAGAATTTCATGTTGTAGAGATAAAAAGCATGTGTGACCCATGTGGTGGAAAAAATTATATGTAGGACCCATATCAGCACGGAAATCGAAGGGTGTGTAGGAAAATTGTAATTCTTATGTTGAATGAGAATTATAAAACCCATAAATAAAATGTATATACTAAGGGCTTATCATTTCTCAAGCTGCAGGCTAATAAATCATAACCGTACAAAAATGGATCAATGGTGATAAAGAAAGAGAGAGAAAAGAGGAATCGTAACCATTCAAAGGTGAATCAATAAATATAAGGAAATAAATAATCAAAACGACGTAGTTTTGGGTGGCCAGAGATAAACTTATCTCAAACAGCTTGAGAAATGTTTTTCTCATATATTAACATATTGTGAGAATAGAGTATATTTAGAGATTAAATTATCTATATACTCAATTATTTATTAATTAAAGTCAAATATAAACTTTTAAAACATTATTACAACATCCACACAGGCGCAAACTATTTTGTATTTTACAAATACTTGCGAACAGTGATCATTTTGTCACTTTTGGCAAAAGAAAATTACCAGACTGTCACGTCAATAGTAAATTTTGCTAAAATTCCACATCGCATATTTTGCTACATTGTGTAGCGAAATATGTGTGCAAATAATTCGCTACACAGTGTAGTGAATTTCTCTTTGTTTGACATGTGACATTTTTGGTTCTGCGCATTCTGACGTGGCATATTTCGCTATACTGTGTAACGAATTATTTGCACACATAATTCGCTACACAATATAGCAAAATATGTCACGTGGCATTTTGGCAAAATTTATTATTCGTATGATAGTATGGTATTTTTTTATTTTTTTTTGCCAACAGTGACACTTTCCTCACTGTTCCCAAATAGTTGTGCTTCCGAATATGGCCATCAAGGAAAATGGCATGCGTTTTACTCAAAGATGAAAGATGTACTATATATTGAACCATGTCCCTGCCCCTACCAGAACAACTTGTCCTTTCTACTTGCAAGCCACAACTGGATTCAGATTTTCATGACGAAAATTTACAAATAGTAAACTTTGAAATTTCATACCTAGCCTATATGGATTAATAATGAATAAATTATTAGTTAATCACATATATTAATTAGTTAATGAACTAATAACATAAACTTAAATAACAAACTATCAATCCACTAATTAATTAATATATTTTTAATTAAAAACTTATTCATCATTAATTTGGTGTTAAGAGATGTGTTATATTCATCACATGATTTTTTCCCCTCCTGATCTTAGGTAATATTTGTTTCTTAACATTGGGGGATAAGTATAACCTTATCCAAAAACTATACCCATATACGATACCAAAAAAAGGTACTTATATTATTTGAGTCAATCATTTTGACTATGCCAAATCGTGCTGAATGTGATTGAGCAGCACCGGAATTACAATATCCGGCGAGCTCAACTGTGGCAAGTGACCCTCCGTGGGCATGACCTCCACGATGGACTTTCCCCCAAGGCTCTCTCGCAGGTATTCAGCAACAACAACCGGTACGGCCAAGTCCTTTGTGCTTTGTATGATGTGGCAAGGTACGGTGACCAGGCCCAAATTTTGCCTCAAATCAAATTGGAATATGGTCTGGGCCAAACTCATTGCTATATCAGGCCTCATGTTGAATAATGTTCTACTAAATTCCTGCACCGCCACCGACTCCATATCGCCACCAACCACCAGCGGTGCGAACCCCGAACACCATGCTTTGTAATTCGATCGAATCCCATCATATAATTGTGTCAGTTCTTCTTGCTGGAACCCTCCATAATAATTTGCATCATTCAAAAACCTATAGCAATATTAAATTAGGCTCTATTTATTATAACCCAAAAAATAAGGCTTGTAGCTACGTCTAAAATGTCATAATTCTCAAACAAATTGAAACATGAATTGCTATATTTATTTGGCATTTTCACCCTTTTGTCTCTCATTAATTATTTAATAACCATTTTGCCCCTGATTGCAAGCTATCTATCAATCTGCCCCTCTTTAATCGATTAAATTGAATATTTAATCGATTAAATGGTTAAATGAATATTTAATCGATTAAATCTTCAACTTAATCAATTAAATCTTCCTCTTTATCAAAAGAAATAGGGAGATTTAATCGACTAAATAGGGAGATTTAATCGACTAAATCTTCAAGTCAACGATTTTTGCCTATTTTGACCATTTAATCGATTAAATTTTTGGCTTAATCAACTGAAGAGGGGCAGATTGATAAATAGTTCTGAGTGAGGGCCAAAATGGTTATTAAATAATTAACAACGGGCAAAATGATGAAAATACCATATTTATTTAGCTACGCTTGAATAATGGCTAAAATAGCCAAGCTCCACCACTGGTTTGAAATAAGGGAAAAAAATAAAATTCCAGTTCAAACCTATGCTCACGTCTACCCTTTAAATCTAATAAAAATTTTGTGAATAAACATGTTAGATAAATATAAAATAATTATTAATTGTAGTCTTCATCTAACAAGTATCAGATTACAAGTTTGATCATTGACTACCACTTTCCAATAATATTAAATAATTCTGAGTAGAGAAAAAATAACATATAAAATAAGAGGAAATTACAATTTTTTTTGTTTATAACCTTTTACGACCATAATCTTAATCGTTGATTTCCGCCAATCAATGGTTATTATTTTCACAAATTAAATCTATTAATTAATTATCTAATTCATAATAAATGATAATTGGTGATTATCAGAAATCAACGGTTAAAATTATAGTCGTAAAAAGTTGTAAATAGAAATATGTCGTAAATATAACCTTCATCGTAAAATCCATGCTTGAAGTCCAAAACTTTCATGAAAAGATATTAGAGAAATTATATATGAAAAAGTGTAATCTTCACATAACACTTGAGCTTAATGAGAAAGTTGCGGTACAGGTTTAATTACCTTGGAGAGGCGGAGACTAAGATGAGCTTAGAGAAGAGGTGAGGGTGAGAGATTGAAGCGAGGACACCCACCATAGCTGAAAGAGAGTGACCAACGAAGATGCATGATTGAACTTGAAGCTCTTCCAAAATGGCGAGTAGATCATACACAAAGCCTTGGAGCGTGGAGTATCGTTCAAAGTCGAAATAGTCTGGATTTGTGGTACCGGCTCCCATGTTGTCATATAGAATCACGCGATAAACATCAACTAGATGAGGTACGAGGTGCTTCCACACGGATTGGTCTGTTCCAAAACCATGAGCCAGTACCACAATTTGATTCCCTGTTCCAACTACTCTCACGTTATGAGCTTCTTCCACGATCCCCATATCTAATCTTTCTTTTCCTTTCCTTTTTGGTATACTTATGAAGCTTTTGATTGTTGGGTTTCTTCAATAACCATGGCCGAGTCTAAGGGATTGAAGAGAAGATGCTAAAGGCAAGTTGCGTAATAGGGAAGGGTGAAACGCCACGTGATGAGACGTTGTCATGTAGATGGGGTTATGTTACATTCTATGCAGCAGTACTATTTAAATTAAAATATTCAAAACTGCTGATCGGTCCATGAGCATCATGTGAGCGCTCCCGAGATTACGTTGGCGCAATATTTAAATTTATTTTTGTTCGGTTTATCCGAGACATTGACCATAATAACACATTTGTGACTAAAAAATATCGATTTGCCACGTTTTAATCAAATTTAGTCAAAATATCATGTTAAATTCTCATTACGCCACCCAGTGAGAATAAACTGGACACGTGGTAGCTATGAAGCACCGACACTTCAGAAAAAATATTGACGTGTCGTGTCCGATACTTTCCGACACAATCCGACACTCCAACACTCATTATAGAAATTCAAAAAAAGATTCAGAGATTGCGTTGCATTGAGTTTTTAGTTTCAACTATTAGATTCGTTGGATTACGATTATCATTTTATTGAGTTTAATATAAATATTTGGAATATCTTATGTTTCTTTGCAAAATTGATGAATATTATAAGTTTAGTTTCATTTTTTTGTTAAATTATTGAATATTAAATATAATATACACTACACAAATTAAAAATATTATTTAATATCAAAACGTGTCACAACGTGTCGAAATCTAACATTTTTTTAGAATTAACGTGTCGGAGTGTCGTGTCGTGTCGTGTCACGTGTCCCGTGTCGGTATCGGTGCTACATAGCGTGATAGCACCTGCATGGGCAGCCATTCTAGCTAAGCAGTCCAGAAAAAATGTCAGGGTGCTGACACGTGGCAAAAGTACAGACATTCTCATTAGACAGCCCAACGAGATTAGCCACCTGAACAGCTTTTGCAGAGAATGCCTATATTTTTGTCACGTGTCAGTACCTTTCATTCTTGCTGGGCTACTTAATGAGAATGGTTGCCTATGTAGACGCTGTCACGTGTCTAGTTCATTTTTGCTTGGTGACATAGCGAGAATGTGACATGTCATTTTAACAAAATTTGATTGAAAGTGGCATATAGATAAATACTATTCATAAGAGTGATATATTGGTCAATGTCCCCGATTTCTCCTTACGTAAAATAAAACATTATTGAGTACACAATTCCAATGTAACATTGGAATAATGTAAGCTACAAGTTTTTATGGATGGGAAAATAAATCTTTGCAAATCTTAGTGAATTCCTTAATTAATTAGTGAATAATATTCTAGAGAATAGAAAAGTCGTCATTTGGTCATCTATAAATAGAAGAAGAATTGGGGTGAAACATCAAGCAATTCAACATTCTAAAAGCAAGGAGATCGATCCTAAAATAGAGAGAGCCACGGTTGAGTAATAAGTTTAATTAAGAGACTGAAATTCATCTGGATAGTACATTAGGTGTAATATTAGAGAAAGAAAATACTCTCTCGTAACACTACTTGTGTTATGGTGAAAGATTTTCTAGGATTTTCAAATTAAATTTTGTGCGTCTCTGTTTTTATATTCTTTATTTTCTTGACCATATTAATTAGGCAAAGAGAGAAAAGAAATCGCAATTAGACCCGCTCATGGGAAAAACTACTTTTATACTACATTTGGTAACTTTCTCTTCTATACACCATTTGATAACTGTGCCACCTATTTCTTTTTTTTTTTCTTTTTTTTTTTCTGATGGTGGAGCCCACAAATTTCTCTATAACATGAGATAACCTATCTCCTTTAACATGAGATTAATAAAACCCTAAATTAATATCACCTCATGTGATCTGTTATATCTAGCTATTATATTTAAAAGTTTTCCCATTTATATGGCAAAGTAATTTACAGAGTCTTGCTTCTTCTTTTTTAAAGGAAAGAGTGTAATTACAAAAAATAGAAATACAAAATAAATATAGAGTTTAATATCTCTTATGAAATAATTTTATCTCTTTCACATCCATAAAAGCACGTGGGACATATGAAAAGAAGAGAAAAATAAAATAGAACATAAACTCTATACTTTATTATATGTGTGTATTTTCTATGACATATGAAACATAAATCTCATACATCTATCCCAAAAAATTTCCTCGCTCACGTATCTTCCACGTCACATCATCGGAGGTATAAGGCTGAGGCTCATGACATTTGCTCGTGTATACTCAAAACATATATACTAGTGTTATTAAATCCGAACTAGTTGGGATTTTGGGTCATTAGTTGAATCGGTTGATTTGAATATATATAAATATAGAGAATGGTTATATTTATAAATTCTTTGTTTATAAATTCTTATAAACTATATTATGTACTCCCGAAAGAACATCAGATTACATTATATATTTATGAAAATACAGTATAATTTATAAAAATTTATAAACGAATCTTTCCCCATAAATATATATAAATATGAATATATAAATTTAAATATATTTTCATAACAGTTTCCGGCCAAGGCCCATGCCCCATAGTGGATTGATGAGCATTTGTTGTTGGATGGACTGGATCACATCTTGGGCTTGGAAAGGGACGGTACTTGATAAGTCCATGAAATGTGACTTAAAACATATTGTTTCTAATATGAAAATGTAAAATAAAAAAAATTACTTTTTGTGTTAATATATACTCTAATTACATTGAGGTGAAATCTTGTTGATTTAAATGTTAATGGGTTTCATTTTTATTTTCAGGCCCATATATTAATACTTCCCAAAGCAAAGAAGGAAGAGATAAAAGAAAAGAAAAGAAAGTGAGCTCGATTTTTGCAATGTAAGTCAGAAGAGCCCAATTGAGAAACACAAAGAAAAGAAAGAAGAAAGAAAGACAAAGCAGTGTGAGACACAAATTGGAGAAAAGCACTCTGAATCCATGGAACCCTAACCCTCTTCATGTGACCCAACCTCATTTCTCTTTGATCATTGAACCACAAAACCACTTCATGAGCTGTGTTAACACAAAATGGTTCATCTAACCCAAGTCTGAACCAAACCATTTTCACAAAATACAATTTACAAAAGAAAACCCCAACCGTTTTGTGAACCTGAGGCAATTACGCTACATTAGCAAGGAGTGGGCGTGAAAAGAGAAGATGCTTGTGCAAAGGATGATCGAAGTGTGAGAGTGAGGACACGTGGATGTTGATGCAAGGGTCACGAGACTTTCACATGCAAAAGAAACGGATATAAAAGAAGGGAAGAACGTCACTGTATGAAGCTTATTCTTCCTCTTTTTCATTCACATTCTCCAATTTTCTTTAGTTTTATTTTTATTTTTACGTTTCTGGTATTGTAACGGAGTCTGTTTTGTTTGGATTAGAATATGTCAGTACAGTACCGAGGTTATTCCTGTGAATAGGACTCGTGCTGTATTTTAAGATTTCTGCACTTTATTTTCTCTATAATTTTCATTTCATTTTCTGTTTTTGTAGCTCAATCCTTATGGGTATGAGCTAAACCTTTAATGGGTTGGGTGACTGAGACCCCAACCACAGTGACTAGTGTTGATTGCTTTTTTGGTATTAATGTTTAATTTCTTTAGTTCAACTATGATTTATATGTTTGAATGTTATTCCATTTTAGCCGTATGAAATATGTTTGCTTAGGAGAAGTTTATTGGGAAATAAATTTCTCTGGAAAATGAATTGAGCTCATGGACTCAAATAAGGGATTATTTGAGGGAGTAATTCAGAGATGATTTTTACTCCTCCATGTGGCCAAAAGGACCTGAGCTTCAAGCTCTTAGTCTCACCTGCTCAGGGATAAGTTGTGTGTGAACAAAAGGGAAAAAGGTTTTTAAGGGATTAAAAATCCACAATAGTCTGTAACCAAAAATAAATAAATAAAAATAATCCACAATAGTCGGCCAACTGAAAATAACTATGAAAGAATTTTGTTAAGCAATTGAACACTAGGGGCTGTAGGGAAGGAATCAGAACTTAACCCAATTTTTAATTAGATTTCTTAAAACTTTGTCAATTCTGTTTGTTTTTAATTTAGTTAAATCTTTTAATAATCTTTACAAATATATAATTAAATTGAAAAGTTCAAAATTAATTTTCTCATTTTATTGCAGTTCGTTTATGTAATTTAATTGCATCTTATAATGATCTCAAGAAATATGGACTCATCTCAACAGTGGACACTTTCTCTTTAGTATATATTTGATGCCTACAATTTGTTATCATGATTTAGTTCATCTGTGTTATGTTAAGGCATAAAAAGTGCATTTAGCTTACATTGCAATTTTAATTCAATGGTATATATAGTCTAGAGCTAGAAGCCTAGAAATATATAATATTTACTATCATTGAGAACCAATTTATTTTGTGAAGCTGATTGATAATTTTCTTATATGAATTTTTAATATAAGTAATATGTTTATATTTTTTTTAATATGTGAACAGTAAGTTTGATTGAATTAATCACCCAATGACTTAATACCTCGACCGAATCAATGATTGATCAAGAGATTTAAAATACTAATTAGGAGGAATAGAAAACACATATCAGGGTGATGCTTGTTGATTGGCCAAAAATCCTTCTTCTCATGGCTTCTGCAGGACCGCACCATCCCACGCAGTATGGCTTACGTGCTTAACACCACGTTTGGATTTTGATTCTTATCACCTTTGAATTCAATTTCACGTGAGTGACCCTTGCTTTTTATATCTGATTCTCTTGCCTTCCCTTCTCGGTTACTTTCTTTATTCTAAGCCGTAACTCTCCCTTTCTATTTTTCTCTTTGCTCGCGTCTTGGTAACTGCCCATCGTCGCTAAGGTGGTTCGCTTGGTCGTCCCAGTGTTTCCTTGAGCATCCTTCCAGTTCTTCTATTTCTCGTGATCGCAAAGCTCCAATTTCTCTTGGTTAAAGGGATGTTTGGTAGAAGAGAATTTATTTTAATCTGAAATGAATATGTAGAAAAATAAGTTTATCATCAATGTTATAAATAAGTTATTTGGTAATCCAAAATATTATTAGGAATATTGAGTTAATTTTCTTGATGCTATGTTTGGTTGTGTTATGGATGGCAATTTCAGAAAATTTTATACACAAAATAAAATTTCGAGAAAAATCAGATTTTGGGGAAAATTTTAGAAAGCTCGTACCAAACGTGGGTAAATAAGATTACCACCCTCAGTTTTCCGAGAATCTAAAAAATACTTTCTACCAAATGCCCTTAGAGTTAAATGTGTTTCCCTTTGTAGCCAGGACCTAAAAAAAATAGGGCGGGTCTTTAAGGGTTAACTGCATACCCGATCCGAATGGTGACCTAAATCGATCACCCCATCAAATCACCGGAACCAGGATCGATCCAATTTAATTACACTAATAAATATAGTCGGATTCAGCATGTGTAAATAATCATTTCAACCCAAAACCTTAAGGTCTTAGGTGGTGACCTTTTTAATGCTTTTATTTTATTCTATAACATACACCTTCACGAAAGAGCCGTTTGGGCTTGAAGCGTGACTATGATATAAGTCCATTATAGGTCTGCCTTGTGTTGCACAAGCCCTTTTTTTGTCTGTCTTGTGCTTTTCTTAATTTCACCTGAAAGTGTGAGCGGTGAGGATCAAACTCGTAATCTCGTGGTCACTGAAGCTCTGATACCATGTAAAGAACCATTTTAACCCCAAATCTTAAAGTCTTAGGTGGTGACATTTTTAATGCTTTTATTTTATTCTCTAACAGTATCTTGTTTTTCGCAAGGCCACTTCAAGTTTTCCCATTTAGATATGAGAATTGTAACTCTTATGTTAAATAAGAGGAAAATAATTTGGTGCACATTCATTGATTTTTGAACTGTCCTTAAAAAAAACAATATTTTCTAACTTTTTTAATAGAATATTTTTTTCATTCTCATTCTTCTTTTCCTTTTCTTTCTTGGGTTTCTTAGTGAGATTTTTTTAACATCGTTCTAACAGTAGAGCCTCTAGCGAAATTCTAGAAAAATCTAATTAAGAAATAAAAAAAAATCATATTATTTATAGGAAAAACTATTATCATGTTATATGAGATAAGCTTTCCCTCCTACACACCCTTCGATAACTGTGCCACCTTTTTTTTATTTTTTTAAGTGGTGGAACTCATAAATTTATCTCTATAACATGAGATAACTTATTTCTTTAAATTAATAAAACCCTTATTTATATATTCAAAGCCGAGTCCTATTGAAACACATTAGTATTTTTTTTTTTTACACGCTAGATTATTGAAGTTGTGATAGTTAGAAAAGAAGAGGAAATAAAATTTGAGTAAAATCATATTATTCTTTAAACAATATTAAAACTCGCCCGGGACCCACCATGAAAAGCTTACTTCCGATACATGCATTTTCTTTCTTTTCCTATTTTCTCTCAGCGAAATAGTTTTCTTATGTTGCAGGTACAAACTTATCTCATGTAGTAGAAATAAAAGTATAAGTGAGATCCACATGTAAAAGAAAAAAAATATAGAAGTGGAATCCACCTCTCTTTTGTGTGTAGGAAATTGGCTTCTCTTATATAGCATGAGATAAATATAATCCTTTCTCTTAAATATTTTATTTCTGATATACTAAATGCTGATGTAAAATTTTCTAAAATAGTTATTCAATTGTGTATTGCTGTGCATGATTAAATGTGTTTGAGTTTATTAACATTTTTATTATGAGTAAATTCTTTTTTTTTTTAGTATATAAAAGGAGCAAACTCTTTTCTTTTCTTTTTTGTTGGTCGTAGGGGCAGCCCCGAAAAAAAACAAAGAAAACCCAAGTAATTCTAATGAAATGAACAGAAGACAAATCTCCTAAATAAAACAGCTTGATTCCAACCCCCAAGGTACCTCCTCAATTGTCAATTGAGCTTCCAAGGATTTGCTTGAGTGGTTCAAATCCTGCCTCAAACTAATTCTTGGAAAATCTTTGGGGGTCAGAGGATGTGTCTCTCTCCTCGATTAGGGGATTAGTCTCATCTTCCTCTGGTAGCAAATCTCAATGCACCCGCTATTCTAATCATGAGCTAGTCTACAGGGCCGTACCCTGAGAGCAAGGTGACCAGAGGAGGTTGAATGAGAATACTTTCAAGTTATACAAAAAAACAACTTGGAGATTGAATGAGAATACCTCCAAATTATACCAAAAAAAATAATCAGCTTGATCCCAGAGGGGAAAAATGATAAAACTAATAGCTTTCGACCTAGAGAGCAGTCGGAGTGCCAATCCGTACAGAAGTTTCCTTCCTCTTAGGTGTGCCGCTTCACCAGGTTTGGTGAGCATCGAATGAGTTGGTGTACATAAGCAAATTTTTTAATATCATAGATGAACATAATTAGAAAATAGCATAAAAATATTTTATACGGATAATGTAAATTGAAATTATATCCTTTTAATCCTAATAATAGATTACTTTGTTTCTACTTAAGCTTATCATGCATCTTTAGTACCACTTTAGGTCAGAATAAATGAATCCTTTTAAAGAAGAATTTAATTGATATGCATTTTTAGTATAAATTTTTTAAATCAGTAGTCATTAATATCTTGAGACATCAATATTATTTATTATTTTCATTTTAATTATAAAAATATATATAATAATATGTCAAAATATTACATAATGTTGTTGTAAAAATCTTTTACTTTGATTATATGAACCAATTACTTTTTTTGGTTGATATTTATATATACCAATTAAACTCTTCAAAGAATTGTTTACATTTCATAAATACAATACTAAATTTTGTCGGCAATTATTTTTGGTTATATTCCCGTCAACTTAATATAGAAAAGGACAAATAAATGAGGTGCAATGAAGTTATTTATCATATTTATATCAATACGATGGTTCAGCTTTCTTTCTTTCTTTTTAATATTCTCTTGTATGCTGATTTGTCTTTTCTTTAAAAGATATGTGGTGATTTGTAAATAGAGCAGTAAGAAAAAAAATTGCTGAAAGTTTGCCCACATTCATAAAGTACCGCATACTTCAGCAAACACTATGTATATATGAATGATGTCTATGGCACCAGCATACCATATATATAGTACTAGCTAGTAGCTAAATTATTTTCTTATTCATACACAGTACTTAATTAAACTGACTGCCATCATGCTTAGAAAAAGAACGTAAATATAATGAAAATTCTCTGTTAGGTTGTTACCTTTTTTTTTTAATCTCCCCCACTTAATATAATTAATGCAATATAAGTAAGATATTTTCAATATTCAATATAGAATTCGTGGCATCTTTTGCCAATTTGTGTTACATTCTTTTCTCTTTGCCCAATTTTACTTGCTAATTTCCATTACATGCATGGTAAAGCTACATTGTCTATGTCATGCATCACTAGGTTATTAATTTTTTTTTTATACTTTGAGAAATTAAACACACAATCTATTATATAATTATCCACATTCCTCACCACTAAACTAATCCTAATGGCTTGCATCTAGGGACGTCAAAACAGGTTGACATGACACGAATACATCAACACAAACATGATACGAATTTTTATTCATTTCAAAATCTTCAACACGATCACAACACAAATTTTTTGCAAGTTCACATGACACAAATAACACACAAAATAAGAGTCAAATCGGTATTTGACCAAATAAATAAATAAAATGGATTAAAATTAAAAAAAAATAGGTTAATACGAATTTGAAACACAACACAATATGATATAAATTTTTTACTAATTACTTTTCTCAATACGAACACGGTGTAAATTTTGGGTAAAGTGTACATAATTTTAAAGGATGTAAAATTATGTCATTTTAAGAGAGAGAGAAAGAGATAGATAAAGGAGGAGAGAGAGTTGATAAAAAAATAAAGGTGTGGGTCCCACCTCTTTGTGAGAGTAAAATGATATAAATTATGTCATTTAAAAGGATAAATATTTTTCCCATAATTTTTTTTTAAAAACAACTCAAACACAAATTTTCGGTATTGCATGAGCAGTCAGTTTTAGGTATTTTATGTAGGGCTGGTCTAGGTTGGTCCACATACTATTATTGTCCCGTTATGGACAAACTGAATTTAGAGAACGCATATGGGCACCCTCAATAGTTGTCTGAAGTTTCATGGTAACTTGACTCGTGAGTGGCGAATTAATTTTTGTAAATAATAATTTTAGGATTTATCATATATCATTTAACATGATTACAAAAAATTTCCTACACACAATATTTTTTGGGACTCGCAGTAAAAAAAAAAACTCCGCCACCTAAAATGAATCTCTATAACATAACACAATCATTTTTCCTACAATATAACTCTTATAAAATCCATAATTTTAAGCTGAAAACAAGTTGCCATAATAAGAAGGGACAAAAATGTTTATCCTTTATACCAAAAAAAAAAAATGTTTATCCTTTTAATAAGAGTTATTTTAATTAAATTTAGTTTGTTTTATTTAAAATTTAAATTAAAAAATATCTCACTTCCTTTTTTATGATTTTTTTATTGGGTATCTCTTTTTCTCATATAAAAGGACATAATTCTATATTATTTAAAAGGATAAACAACAAATCCAAAATGGGAATATAATTTTCATATTACAGGAAATAATTTTGTCTCATATAACACACAATAAAATAAATGATATCCACTAAGCATAAGAGAAAAAAAAATGAACCCCACTTATTTTATGTGTAATCATAAAATAAAATTGTATCATACAACGTGAAAAACATATTTCACGTGAAAACAAGTTTAACTTATAGGTTTAATTTCTATCGTATCGTAGGAAATAAAATTATCTATTGCACACATATAAAAATATGTTGGATCCAAAAATTATTTTTTCTACATAGACTCCACATAATTTTATACATATAAAAGATAATTTTTTTTTCAAGATAAATATCAAACCCTTAAATTATATCTTCTATTTCTTCTTATCAGCTTTTCTTAGACTTTTTAATGAAAGACTCAGTTTTATAAAAAAAGTATGTCAGTCTCACGTTGACAGGACCGGATCACAAGTCCAAGGTACTGGTTTCACTAATCGGAGTGGGCTCGTCTAACCTTTTTATTTTAAATTGATGTACAGAAATTAAGAAAATTAGTATTAAAATACTTGAAATATTATTATTTCCAAATTAAAATGCTTAAAATATTGTTATTGCAAAAGAGAAAAATTGATTAGCTAACCATCATTGAAAATCAAAATATCTAAATTTCCAGGAAAAAAAACTAATGCCCGATGCTCACTGTTGGAATGTTAAATCAAAAAATTAAGTCTAGTGTAGTAAATATTCCAGATCCTAATTATCAATGGCTAAAAGAATTTACTCTAAAACTATACTAGTCTGAATGCTTGTAAGCTTTTGAGTATAAACACATCCTATCATCTAGCATTGGTGCAAATTAATTGATTTGATATTCTTCTAATTCATACCTAGTGCACAAGTACTCCAAGCAAATTTCGGGAATGTATGGTTTGGAAATTAATATAAGTTTGTGTAGTAATTAACTTGATAACTATTTTTATTTTTATTTTTATTTTTATTTTTGGTGGAGAACTATTTTTTAATTTAATTAGTCATTACATTGATTACGATGAATTAAAAAAAAAAAAGTGAAAAAGATGTTTGACAAAGGAAAACGATAATTTAGAAAATTGAAAGAAAAAAGTCATTTTAATGAGGATGAAGTTTAATACATATATGACAGTAATTATGAATTATAAATATAAATAGTAATTATAAGTTATAACCATAATTACCACAGAGAAATGGTCAAATAAAAAAACAAAACAACTGTATATCAATGAAAATGATTGTAGTGCTGCTAATGTTGAGTTATACAGGGGGACGATGTTCTTATGCTCTCAAATAGATATGGCCCATAACCAATTAGGGGAACATGTGGAACTAGACCTATATACAGGCATAGATAAGACACAAAATAATAATAATTAAAAAATATTATATTTACAAATTTTTTATTTACAAACTTAATTATGTATTCTTGGGGATAGATTTGGCTAGAAGTATATTTTCGAGAATATATAATATAGTTTATAAAAAATTATAAACAAAAAATTTATAAATATAACATATCCTTAATACTTTGATACTCTTTTTTTTTTTTGGGTAAAACTGTGGACCAGTTGGCCAAAACTGGGCAAACAAAAAACTGGACCTTTTTTTAATTCCCCTTCATTTACCATTAAATTACAATATATATTTTTGCTCGAGAGGCTACGTGCCTAAATTCTAATTAGGAGTTTCGAGTAAAATCAATAACTTCTTGTATCAATTATCAATGAAGGGTTTGAAATTAAAAAAACAAACAAACTGCTAAACAATTACTGGACCCTCAATTTTATTTGGGTACTAACTGGACCACTTACTTCATATCCAAATACGGCTAAACAATTACTGGAGTTCGAGATAGAGTTTTCCATTCATTTATTGTCTAGTGTGAGACCTATTTCATTAGATTCATACCAGATGTCTCCATCTGAATTAGTAGAGCTGCAGAAGTATATTGAGGATCTTTCGGCAAAAGACTTCATGCGACGTGTCTCTATGGGGAGCACCGGTCATCTTTGTGAAAAAAGAAAAAATAGGACCATGCGATTGTGCACCGACTACAGACAGTTGAACAAGGTGACAATCAAGAACAAGTATCCCCTTCCTATCTGTTGGATCAACTTAGGGGTGTTTGCGTATATTCGAAGACTGATCTCCGATCCGGATACCATCAAATTCGGGTTAAGCCGGAGATGTCCTTAAGACCGCATTTCATTCGAGATACGGTCATTATGAGTATTTGGTGATCCCGTCTGGACTCACCAATGCACCTGCAGCGCTCATAGATTACATGAACCGGATTTTCCATATAAATTAAAAAAATGTTAAGAATTAGTGTTAGGATGTTCAAAATAAGTTAATGTAATATACTTTTATCAATAATTAAATATAATGTATATTTAGATAAAAAGTATAGGGTGGTCCTAAATTCTTACTCGCCCCACTCCGAGTTTTAAATTCCTCTTGCGCTTGGTAGGGTGAATAGATTAGCATAAAATAAGATAAAATATATTAGCCTAATTGTTGCCTATTTATGACCCATTTGTTTGTACTTTTTTAAAAAAATAATTAAAATACTTTAAAACATTTATTATTATTAAATAATTTTTTTAAGAAATAAAACTCCCACAAAACTTAATTTTAGAATATCTTCAGAAACTTTAAATCTAAAAATTCTTACAAAAGTACTTTTCTTCAAAATTTATCTAAATACACTTTTATTTTAATTTATTATTAAGTACGTGTTCTAAGAACAACTGTAATTTTTGGTAATTAATCCTTTTAATTAATAAATAAAAGAAATTGATATATTTTTTTATGTTTTTAGCATACTAAACTATATTTACTTTTTATTTAATATCATTTTATAAATATTCTTTTCTTTCTTTTTACTTCAATTCTCTTCACCTCTATTCTAAAAGTTCTATGGAAAAAATCAATAATTTTTTGTTCGTAATGCCATTTGACCACAGACAAAACTCTTTTTGGCCTTCTAAATATCCATCCATCTCAAAAAACTCCAACTTTTACACTCTTACAAAATGAGAAAAGAAAACCCACCTTTTCCACCTCCGTTTCACTTTATTTCTTATCTTTGTTTTTTTTTTCATTTCACGGCTTTCCCATCCTCCATCGCTCTTTCAATCTTTTCTCCCTCTGACTCTTGCCTCGCGTGACATTGTGCAGTCCCCAAATACTATTTTCCCAACTCCACTCAACTATCCATAAAGCATCGAAGTTCACACTTCAATCATGATGACTAGCATAAGCACCAATTTCCACGACTTATGTCGGAGCTTATCATTTTAGACTCCATCATGGCCACAAATCTCACTCAAACAAAACCAATTCAATTATTAATTACGTGGTTTACTCCTGAATCACTTATGTTTCTATGTATCCCTGTGGTTTCTAAAGAGGTGTGTTTTATATCACATATCACCGTGGCATACCACAGAGACATAGATGATTTTGAAACAAACCACAGGATAATTAGTGAACTTTCCCCTTATTAATTTACACCCAAATTAACAGCAAACACAAAAAAATAAAAAAGGAAAAGCAAAACCAATTTTGATTATAGAGCCCTGCACTACAATATTTTAATTAAATTCAAATTAAAGGGAAACAAAAGCAGCAGCAGCCAGAAAGGCAATAATCTAATCTAATTATCTAAAATGAAACCACAAGCATGCGACCACACCACGCAATTCATGGGTTTGATAACAAAGCCTCTTCATCAACATGGCTAGCATGAAGCTCCTTTAACCATTCAAACGTTCGACGACGTGACATGACCTTCTTTCCTTGCTTTTGCCTCTGCTTCTGCTTCTTCAACTCGAGCACTTTTTCTTTCACGGCATGCGTTACACTTTCTGTCTTTTTGTTGCTTTTAGTACCACCTTTGATCATTACCATGTCCGATTCCACCGCTTCAATAGAACAATTACAACCACTCATTAAACCACCGCCTTTGCCCACAAACTGTTTGAAAATATGATTATTGCTCTTATCGCTATGATGATGACTCTTGTAGTTCTTACTCATTTTCACACTTTTTGTGTTGCTATTGCTGCTACTGCTACTACTACTATTACGACTTACTGAGTTTTTGTTAGCACTATTGTTGGTGCTACGAACCTTAAGGTCTTGCAATTCTATCTCAGGTGTAGGGACCACACCCAAACGGAAAATTTCCCATGCTGATGATTTTCTATTTCTACTTTGATTGCCAAAACTTGCTCTTCTTGGATCAGATACTCTTAACTGAGGTTTTGGACTTGGGTGGGTGTGAAATTGATTTTGAACATTGGGTTTGGAAATTCTTGTGGTTGTTGTTGTTGAGCTAGTGCTACTTGATGAGTTTTGGCTTCTAAGACTACTGCTTCTACTACTATTGCTCTGAAACTCACTTATGGAACCATGGTCCAATGACTCAGACCTTGATTCACAACGGTTGAATTTCTTACCATCACGTTGAACATTTGTTAATAAACCAGCCTCGGAGCTGAACGAGAGACGCAATGGGAGAATTTGGCCTTGAAAGAAAACTTCATCAGCGACACACATTTCAGGTTCTTCTTTGGAAAAGAGACCACCCCATGAATGGAAATGGAATTCTTCATGATGGGTTTCATTATTGACATGAGTGTCTTCTTTTCTTGAATGGTCCTCGTGGGTGATTGGAAGATCGGAAAGGGACAATGCTTCTTCCTCTTCATCATCCTCTTCTTCTTCTTCTTCCACATGATCATCCCATTTTCCTTGGACACTGTTTGTCGCCATCTAACGAAAGGAACAAACAACAAAAAACAGGTTTGGTTTGGAAGCTGTTGGGTGTCGTGGGAAGGTGGGAATGTAGGAAGGAAGGGATAAATAAGATTTTTAAGGTTTATGATAGGGTCAAGATATTCGAATAGAGGGAGGGTGAATGTGGGTGACAGAGTGATACAAACAGAGATAGAGACATTTGGAATATAAAAAGAAGAGGTAAAGTAGAGTGCTGACGGAGATTAAAGTAAGAATTAAATTGGGACACAATAGTGATCACCGATCAGTGTAAGCGACCCAACAAAAATAGTGTCATTTTACTTTGTTTGGGAGTGAAGAAAGGAACTGTGACTTTTTGGGCCTGCCACTAGTAGAACCAGTTGTACCTATCTACCCTCACTTTAGATGCTAATGTTATGGATTCTGGATGAACGCAAGTGGGCTTGTCAAATGTCAATGTCTTAAGTGGGAGTGGGGACGATTGTGGTATTTGAAATTGAATTACAATGTAGCTTTGAAAAGGGGGAAGATTTTAAATTTGGAATACAGTCACATGAAATATGTCATCACAATAAAGTACCGAGTTACGTAGCCATTATCAGTTTCTTCTGATTTATTAAGGGGAAAAGATCGTATATTGCCTGATTTCTCATTAAAACTCCTGAGCTGAGTTCACCTCAGCAAATCGGCGATGATAAAATTCAATTCAAAGTAACTGTGCATTTGTATATTGTTTATAGAAATTGGTAAAGTAGCTGTGCTTACCAAAAATAAATAAAGTAACTGTACAACTTCAATGCACGATTGCATTTGTATATTGTTTACAGAAAGCGTAAAGTGTGTCACCTTAAAGGATATAAGGTTGAGTTTTAAAATAGAGAAAGAAATAGATAAAAGAGGAGAGAGTTGATAAAAAAATTAAAAGTATGAGTCTCATCTCTTGGTGAGGGTAAAAAAATATAAGAGTTATGTCATTTAAAAAGATAAGCACTTTTCCGTTGTATAAAACGTCTGAATTTCGGTTATTTTGAATTGTATTATGAAGATTTGAGTCTCCTCTGGATGGCTGCAGGACCTGGTGCGGACTGCAGAATGATTTAGTGGGCACTAGTTGGCACAGGATGTGCTATTTGTTTGCTGTTTTTTTTTATCCATCGTGTGTCAAAAAAAAAAAATTGAGTTACCAAGGGTGTGTTTGAAGGCTCTTTGATCAGTTGGGGACTTTTCCCTATAAATTTACGAATTTGGTATATGGATCGGAGAAATTACCGGTTAGTCTTTAAGAGCCGCAGGAGAGCCCCAGTGACTTTAAATGATGCTAACAGTTTCCTACAGCACTCATGTGTTTTTTTTTTTCAGACACGCTGTCGCCCCCACCCCCCATCGTCACTAGTTTCTTTTTATCTAAGTGATGCTCACCCTCTCTCGCGGCACTCATTAAGTTTGTAATCATTATAAAAAAACATATCATTGATCACAGTCCAGCCAAGCTCCAAAACAAAAACATTCTCCAGATAAGAAGAGCCTGGGAGATCAATGTGAAGCACCCAGTCCCCATCTCTAACATCATAACTCAAAGATAAATAGCTCAGGTGTGGGAAGCATGTAGCAATTGTTTCTAAATCTACAATCTCATCCTCATCATCAAACACATCACTTCAGAAAGCCGAAGACTCTTTAAATTTGATGATCTTGAAATCATCTGGTAGAGTTTTGGCCATATAATTGTGAAGTTGCTGATATTTACAATCTCAAGATTCTCAACCGTCTCACCAATATGAAGATGTATAACACTAACATCATCAATCTTAAAATGCTTCAAGGTCCCCTTGCCAATCAGTTCAAAATTTTAGATAAACTTTAATTATAGTGTTTTTAGTTATGAAGAGTTGTGTCTTTTTAGTTATGAAGAGTTGTGTCATTTGACCCTTTAGTTATGAAGAGTTGTGTTGTTTGGAGTCTTTAAGCTTTCATATTTTGGCCTATAAATAGGTCCTTTGTATTTCATATCAAACAAGCCTGTGGAAGAGAGAAAATAAGAAATAGAGTTTTTTAAGCTCCTTTATCATTGAGTTATTCATTTGTTTTGCTCCTAATATAGAAATCGATCCAACACAAAAACCTCAAGTGCACAATCTTTCAAATGCAAACACTCAATACATCAGCCTCCAATATTTAAAATTGTCCAAACTGATTGCTTCTACATATACACTCTTTAGTGTTGAACTATTCAGTTCAATCGTCACATGTGCATCAAACATTTTAATCTCTGGATTGATGAGTTCCAAAGTTTCAATCTTCGGACATGGTGCTTAGCTGATGTGGTAGGACTTTGTGGCCTAGATGATGCTTAGAATAGAATTGGTGTCTGAGAAAAGATGAAAAACAACAAAGTGTGAGCAAGCAAAAGGTAGCAACAATGCACCTGAGTTTTTAAATTATGCTTAATGAGTGCCGCTCGAGGGGGTGGGCGTCACTTAAATAAAAAAAAAAAAAAAAAAAAAACCTTAATGAGTGCCGCTAGAGGGGGCGGGCATCACTTAGATAAAAAAAAAGAAAAACTAGTGTCGATTGGGGGTGTGGGTGACACTGTGTCTAAAAAAAAATACATGAGTGACGCAGGGGACTGTTGGCGTCATTTAAAGTCGTTGGGTCCCCCTGCGGCACTTAAAGACCCCAACCCATAATTTCTTCCATCCATATACCACATTCGTAAACTTAAAGGGAAAAAGTCTCCATCCGGTCAAAGAGCCTATGTTTGAATGTGTTTTGGTTTTAAAAACTGTTTTGAAAATAAATTTTGAAAACTGATTTTGAGAGTAAAAAAATAATAAAACTTGTTTGTATATAGTTAGTTTTAAAGTTATAAAGAATTTGTTATTATTTACAAAAATGCCATTAATGAATCCTCATATTTACAAAATTGCCATCGTAAAGTAATTTAAAATAAAAATAAAAATCGATTTAATTACAAAAATGACATTAATGAATCCTTGTATTTACAAAAATGCCACCGTGAAAACCAAAAAAACAAGAAATTCGCTTTTGAAAACATCCCTTAATTGTTCTGATTTTTTGGTTTTTAAAACAAAAACACGGAACCTGTTTTGAAAACAGCTAAAGTGAAAACAACTTTTTTTGTTTTATTTTATTTTTTAAATTCAAAAACTATTCTGAAAAACAGAAATCAATCACCCCAACTAAGTGTATTTTATTCTGGACCTGTGACCTTAAAATATTCGCTCACTAATAGTGAACCTAAAACTATCATATTAACCAACAAAGCTCAGCACAGTTGGTAGATAGCTGGGTTCCTTAAGCATGTTGACAGGAGTTCGATCTTTGTTCGTGGTTATGAAAAAGACTTTGTTATTGTGATCTCCCGCCTCGAAAGGATTAGTAAACCAAAAAAAAAAAAACTAGAAACTAAAATCTTAAGATACGAGATTCTTAAGCTATTTTATATGAAAATGTCGTCATAATAGTAGAGATAATATATTCTTTCTTAAGAGATAATTATCCATGAATCTTGAACACATTAAATAGGGCAAACTTATCTTAAGAACGCAATATTTAACACTGAACCTGAAGTACATTTAATTTTGTGTTATTACATGTTTTAATTTTTTGTATGTATTTCATTAAACTGTGAATACTATTGAAGTGAATTCTCTTATTGCCACCCTATAGAACCGCACATGAGATTTTCATCTCATACGACTCCTTGTTCAATTCTTTCGAAATATACTAGTACTAGCAATAGCAAGTGTATCTTCGGTGCAGTCATAAATTCTCTTGAGAGGCCCTGTGTGATTCTTGTTGAAGCGTATACTCGAGGGATGGGTACGGGTGCGCGGCAAACGATTCGTCGTCAAATCCCGGGGTTCAACCTTGGACAGGTAGTGGAAACTATCAAGCTAGAGTACGGATACTCATATTGGAATTTGCGCCAAAACAAACAGAGAGTCTTTGTCATTTGATCCAATAGCGTTCCGTTAGATTGGAACAAATTTGATAAATATTGATAACAAAAAAGAATACTCGGGTTCTCCTAATAACTAAAAATGTATCATGGTCTTCATAATGGAAGAGACATTTGGTGATACGTCTTAGCTTGTTATCCCTAGAGTAACTTTTACCGTTGTGCGACAGCCCTTCCACCGGTACCGTCGGATCACTAAGAGCATAAAATAGATCATCATCTTGATAGAGAGACGATTTTCTCTAATCAGATATCTATTCTAGTATGTATGACATTTCCCATTTTTATGGAAACTTCTGTACCATACAATGGTACCTCCAATAATACCTCCTTTGGGGTGTAAAATATATTTTCTCACCATTCTCATAATGTATGAGACAAATATATGCATTTCGATTAGGTTCGTATTGTATGAT
The DNA here is from genome assembly GCA_032173675.1 of Gastrolobium villosum. Classification (NCBI taxonomy): domain Eukaryota; kingdom Viridiplantae; phylum Streptophyta; class Magnoliopsida; order Fabales; family Fabaceae; genus Gastrolobium; species Gastrolobium villosum. The sequence continues at coordinate 114,166 of JAVKPL010008842.1, read as the reverse complement.
TACTCACATATTATCTCATTTTAACATCATTTGAATAACATAATCTTCATTATCGTCTCCCATAATCTTTTTAGATTTCTTTACTCTTCTCCCATAATCGTGTGTATATATATAATATATATATAAATCGATTCATTTTTGTTTTGGCTTCAAAAAATTATTATTGCAAAGTACAAAAATGATCGAAACAAGACATATCTATATACTATATGAGGAAAGATCCGTTTACAAACTTTTTTCCCAAATTACACTTAGTATAACCGATCATACACTCTTGATTAGGTTTGGTCGAACCATGAACCGAACCGCCCCATGAAATAACCGAGTTCATGAACCGCACCGATTATTAGAACCAGTTTAATAACCGAACCAGTTTTTAGAACTGGTTTAAGAACCGAACCATTTTCAAACCGAACCAAATTAATTTTTATAACTTTATTTTTTAATTTTTTAATTTTTTTCTTTTCAAAAGAGATCAACCCGAACCCGTTCCGAACCGAACCACTTCTGAACCGAACCATTTAAACCAATTCATTTGATTTTTCAAAAAATCCAGTTCGGTTCGACCCATGCACATCCGTACTCTTGATTGAAGTATGACTAGTCATACTTAAAGTAGTTTGTAAACAAAAAGTTTATAAATATAACATTCCTCATACTATATAGTATGGGTAATAAAAGTTATTTTTTCTAAGAAAAAAAAAATATCGTAACTGTGTATTACTCGTAGTAATAATGTTAAAAACAAAAAAAAAGAAAAACAATTTTTTTCCCATTATATATATATATATATATATATGGGTTTGTGTTTTCTAAAGTTTCTTTAGATAACTTTATCTAATATTTTTCGAAACGACATCATTTTGGGACGGAAATCATGACATTTTTATAATTTTAATTTATTTCAGCGTTATAATAGTCTTTTATCATTCCAAGTTTAAAATTTTTCAACCTCGAAACGACGTCGTTTCGATGAACTTTAGACAAAGTTGTCTAAAGTAACACCAGAAACTTTTTTTCCTATATATATATAGCTAAGATCAATTCACACCGGTATAAGAATAACAAGTCTTACACCATATCTTAATTGTTGATTCCGTGCATCCAACAGTTAAAATTTATTGGATTCTTATAAGAATAAGGTGTCCTATATATAGGTTTGTGTTTTCTAAAGTTAGTTTAGAGAACTTTATCTAATGTTCATCGAAACGACTTCATTTTTGGGCGAAAATCATGGTATTTTTATAATTTTAATTTATTTCAGGGTTATAATAGTCTTTATCATTCTAATTTTTTAATTTTTCAAGCCCAAAACGACGTCGTTTTGATGAACATTAGATAAAGTTATCTAAAGTAACATTAGATATATAGGGTTTATCATCTATCATTTAACCTGACCTCGAAAAATTTCCTACACACACATTTTGTGGGGCCTGCAACGAGCAGGCAAAACGAATCTCTATAACATAACACAATCATTTTTCCTACAACATAACTCTTATAAAACCCATATATATATATATATATATATATATATATATATATATATATATATATATATTTGAGAATGAAACAGTACAGATTCACATGGCCCAACTATTCTGGAAACAAGCCCAATTGTAAGCTAGCGGTTGACCCACACAACTGGAAACGTGAAGAAGTCCTGGGACACAGAATTAATTTGCATCGTCTACATAAAAGGAAAGAAAACAAAACAAGCGTCACCATTCCGAAAGACAGAACTAACTAAAAAACGGATCAAACAACACAAATGAGAAAAATTATCATTTTTATCCACTATTATTAATCAAAACAATTAGTTTCTTTGAGTTGAGAATGGGAAAAAAAACCCTTGCGACGTGGTCATTAGATAAAGATTGATAATTCTTAGCCGTTTGTGTTTGAATGGCATCACCAATCCAAAAATATCACACCCTCTATGATAACTTGAATTTAACAAAGGATTTAATACAACAACAAAGATAAACTACATCTGAGAAGGATTTAACACAACAACAGAAACGTGTTACATAGAAAATACAAGATGCTAAAAGCAAAATTTAAAAGTGTAATAATCTAACAAATCAAAATGAAACCAGAATACGATTTCTTATTACACGAAGTAAACTATAGATAGAGTGAATTAAGGGGCTCCCGTGTGATGAACGGCATCAGCGGCTTTGAATTGGGCCTCAGAGGAAACGTCAGCACCAGAGAGAGTGGGTGCCTCAGTGGCTCCAGCTCCACGACCTGGCTTTGGTTCTTGATGACCTTGTGTTCCATAACCCTGACGCTTATAATCCTCCAAATCCTTGTATTGAAGGTACGGACTGTTCTCGAAATTAACCCCTTCAATGCTTCCTTTACCTGATTCGCTTTCTGGCTTCGTCTCTCTATTGATTTGCTTCTCCATCTTTCTTTTACTTTCTTCGAACCACCCTCTCTACCCATTCTTTATTTATATATAGGATGCTTATTTTCCAATTGCTGTGCCATTTGGCAGAGTGTAATACACGTGGCGATCAATGAGATGTTTCGGGGAAACGTGGCAACTTTAGGAGAAGCTTATTCATATCCACAAGACAATTAATGAACCACCTGATTCTCCTTGTAGTTCTCGACTCCACGTGTTCTTTGGAGCTTTTTTTTATGCTGTTTCTGATAACAGCGTTTAAGCCGTTCCTCTATTCCCCTAAAAATACATTAAATACTACTCCCTATCTTAAATTGTAAATTTTTTTCCTTGCACGTAACTAAAACTATATATAAAAGAGGTTGATCTAAAATAAATTCAATCTACCTATCTTAGATTGTTCATTTATTCTTTCTTAGGTATTAGATAAGTCTGGTGTTATTTAAAAAAAAAAAAAAATTATCGAAGGTAAAGCAACAGAATTACGCTTCTGGATTGAATATTTATGGAAGCTAAGAGTGTGTTTTTGTTTTTTGTTTTTAGTTCATATATTTTTGTTAATTATAAAAATTTTACTTTGTTTCGTAAGTTCAAGAACTTGCAAATGGTGAAAACATTTTAAGAATTCTTTTTTAAATTCTTAAAAATAGAAAAACAAGATGATAATTTGTAGTTATTAATAAAAATTTATGAGGAAGGATATTCTTACTACCAAAATTTTCTACTACCAACTTACTACCCATCTAATCACTATTGGATCAATATTTTCTTTTTTTTCAATTTTTTTTTAACATTCTCTCTTTTTGATTCAATGGTGATTAGATGGATAGTAAGTTAGTAGTAGAAAATTTTGGTAGTAAGAATATCCTCCCTCAAAATTTATTAACTGAAAAAAAAAACACTTTCTACAAATAGGAGAATTTTTATTTTATTTTTGAAATATTCCATTTGGTTTATTATTTCACAACTAATCCAATTCAGGGTGAGTACAGAATTAAGACTTTAAATCCCTCCTAAATATGGTATTGAGGAAATTCGAATACATGTTTTCGTCCCCACATACTTAACTCTCATGCACTAATCGAGTTACCAAATGGGAGATTTTTTTTGAAATTGTCGGCAGATGATCAAAGATAAAGATATTTGATTCTACCATTTTTGGGCATACCTAGCTGGACGTCTATACATTTGCGGAAGTTATGCGTTAATAGTAAAATGGAAATTAATTCTGAATCACTTGAGCAGTGGACAGTGGTATAAAGCATTTTATATTAGGGTTTTTGTTTCATTCTTTAACAATACATAAAAAAATTTCATACATTCACAATATTTTGTGGAGTTTGCAGTAAAAAAAATTCTGGCACGCAAAATAAATCTCTATAACATAATACAAACATTTTTCCTACAACATAACTCTTATAAAACCCTTTATATTAACTCTTGAATGTAGCAAAAGAAATTAAAAATTGTTTTTTTTAATAATTACGAATAAGTTGTTGTTTGAAACCTATTTACAAATCTATTGTACTCATTTATGACGAAATTAGGCGTGACCATTCACGCCTAAGTTAGGCATAACTCCCAAGTCATTTACGTTTAGTTTAGGCGTGAATAGTCTGGTGTTGACACGTGGCACAAAAAAGTAATAATTTAACCGAAAAATTTCATAAAGCCATGCTTTTGACTCGGGTATCCAAGTCAGGTAATTTTTTTTATTCCACATAAATTTTCGAGATATACGCAATGACATCTCATTTGATATATTTTATCTCTCACAAATACAGTTCAAATTTGCAATAATGATAGTATAAAGATGGCACCAAAGTAGATTAGTCTATCTAAAGTTTGGAAAAGTATGTGATACAAAACAAGAGGAGGGATATTCTTACTAGCAAAATTTTCTACTACCAACTTACTACCTATCTAATCACCATTGGATCAACATTTTCTCTTTTTTCAAAATCTTTTTAGCATTCTCTCTCTTTGATTCAATGGTGATTAGATAGGTAATAAGTTGGTAGTAGAAAATTTTGGTAGTAAGAATATCCTCCCTCACAAAACAAAGGCTGAGTATTTATGGCTGGATTCGTTGGAAGCTTATAAATGGTTTTCAAAAATAAATTTTTTCTTCTTTAAAAATTTAGAATATTTATTTAATTATTTCCTTTATTAATACCGATTTTTTAAATTAGTTTTTGAGTTTAAATCACAAATCAAATCTTTATTTTGTTTTCCTTATTAATAATAATTTTTTATTTATTTAATTTAAATTACAAACCAGATATTTATTTATTTTTTATATTGAAATTTAAAAAATTTGATTTTTTTAATTTAAATCATAAACAAATCTTTTTTTTATATTAAATCATAAACGCAGAACTCGGAGCTTATGGTTTAAACGCTCTTATAATATCATTATTGCACATTTGAATTATTTTTATGAGAGATAAAATATGTCAAATGAGATGTCATTGCGTAGATGTCAAAAAAATTTGTGGAATCAAAAAAAAATTACCTGAATTGAATATTTGAGTAAAAAGTTATGGCTTTTCAAAGTTTTACGGTTCGTAAGTTTACTTTTTTGTGCCATTTATCAACACCAGACGATTCACGCCTAATTTAGGCGTGAATAATCACGCCTCATTTGGACGTGAATGAGTGCAATAGATCCGTAAATAGTTTCGAAACATCTACATATTCATAATTATTTATTAAAATAGTAATATTTTAATTTATTTATTTTTTTGCCGTATTTCGCTATTTTGTAATCTAGTTTCTTAACTAAATTCCCTGTCTATTTATATTTGAATCTCGACTTAATGTTTCAGCACAATCTTAGGGTCTGTTTGATTGTGTTCTATTTTTTTATTCTTAAAACTGTTTTGTAAAATAGTTATGGAAACCGTTGTTTTTTATGTGTTTTTCTTTTTGAAAGTTAAAATTAAAAACAGAAAACAAAAACAACTCAGACATGTTTTTTAAATTCGATTCTGACGACAAAAAAATAGTTATAATTTTTAAAATATTTTTTACAAAACTGATCCAAACAAATGAGTTTTTTAATTTTTTTTCTTCTGAAAACTAAAAAATCGTTTTCGAAAACTGAAATCAAATATAGCCTTAATTTCATTATTAAGTTGTTGTCTCCATCAATATCTGCAAAGAACGCAGCAGGAAATAGCTTTTTAATTATTTATGCTCCAATTCTAAATGTAATCATATTGAAATGGAATTCTCAATTATAAAAGACTGACAAATCTATAGTTGAAATTAAACTAACCACAATTGCCATCTGCTCAAAGATCAAAAAGCTTGAGTTATCTGATTCCGTTTGTATGCTGCATAATTTGCAGACACTGATATTAGTGAATGTGTTTTTCAACTATCATCCTTCATCATACTGCACAAAAGGATACTAACCACTAAAGGTTCAAGCAGGTGCCCATTTATCCCATGAGTTCCGTTGGCGCCAACAGCAGGACACTCATTCAGTATTGAAGTGGGCTGTGCTTTTGACTTGTTTAAGTAAAAATTATTGTATCTTTTAGTCAGTGTAAGCCCCAAATTACAAGTCTGACGTGATCTATATTAAAAAATAATAGTCTTGGTCTTGGCCTATTAGCATCTATTAAACATTCAACAATTAAAAAATAACAAAAATAATATTACTTTATTTTTTAAAATTATTAAAATATTAATTTTATTTATTTTTCAAAATAAATAATATCATATAGATCGACGTGTAGGCTTATAGGTCTGGCATTGTTTTTTAAATAGATTTTTTTTAAAGTCTAGACCTGTCCTATTTTACTATTTCTAATAGGCTAAATCTGGTTTAATATAGACTAGGTTGTAGGCTCATATAGGTCAGCTTAGCCCATTTATACCTAGTTGCACCGAAGGGAAATAGAGGGTCAGCATAATCCTCTCATTCTGTCTCGTACATGTTTAACGCAGAACTCTCAGCTCTATCTCGAGGAGTTGCAGTATATGAATTTGAACTCTTGTCAAAACGATTGTTCATTGAACAAGTAAGAGTCTTTGCCTGATTGAGTAAAGGATCAAGCAAGATACTATTATGCTGTGAAGAAAAATCCGTCTTGGATTATCTGTACGACCAGGCAACTAAAAGCAAAAGGAATCAATCATTATAAATTAGGGGTTTGATTTTCTCATGTTGGATGAGAATTCAATTATCATGTTATGACTCAATTAATGGTGGCTCCACATTTATTAAAAAAAGAAAAGAAAAATTTTGCAGGCAAATTGAAGGATCACAACATGAGAATTGAATTCTCATATAATATGAGATAATATTTTCCCTATAAATTATCATGGATTAAGAAAATGAATACACGATAATAAAACAAATATATGTAGGGATTTCTAGCCTCCTCCTCCATTGGTGGAGGGTAGCTCTAGCTTCTCGTGTTGCCAATATTAATTAATTAGTTTTCTGTTTTAAAATTAATTGGGTTAATGGATTTTTTTTTTTTTTGTAAATAGGGTTAATGGATATTTAAATTGTATTATTTTAATAAGTTTGTTATGATATGTTGAGTTGGATTTTTGGCATGTATTGGGCCTAGTTTGGCAGTAATATAGGTTTTAATGTGACCTTGATTTTCCGTGATGAGTGGATTCAATGAACACAAACTCTTTTTAGGGTATTTTGCTAGGTCCTCTCTCTAGCCTATTTATATTGGGATAAAGTTCCATGAATCGTCATGCTCCCATCGCTAAGATTGCCACTTTCGGAATAGGTTATAGAGAGGAATACCCTGGCATGTAATTCCCTAATTTCTTCTGGCTTTGTGATGATCTATTAAGGTACGCACTATTCCAATTTTGATTTTATATTGTTTGGTATTTTATAATCATATACATGATCTAGGGTTTATAAATTCTTACATTTTACAATTCAGGGAAAAATGTTCTACTTTTAAGATTTAAAAAAGGTTTTTGCATTTGTCACGTTGCTTGACAAATGTAAAGTTTCCTACACATAAATCGATATCTGTGCTGCATTTTTTTCTTTTCTTTTTATTTTAAACATGGTGGACCCCACATTTATTGTCTCTATATCATGACAAAAAAATTATCCTACAACATGATACTTGTTTTTCCCATTTAAAATAAAAAACTTGAGGAGTATTTTAGACATTTTATTTAAGTTTTCTAAAATCTGAAATAACTAATAATCCTCCGCTTTTTACTCATACCATTAATCCCTTGCGTTATACTTGTGTTTCTAGGTTCCATTTCTCCAAAGTTCGAGAATCCATAATGCGAAAGCAGATAAAAAGAACTTGGCATGTAAACAATACAAATGATATATTTTTCTTTCAAAATGAAATAAAGAAAAGAAACAACTGCACATGGGTTTGGGAGGTCCAAGAGGACATTAGAAGTCTGCAGATCAAAGAATAAGGAACATTCCCTATTTGCACTGCTTAGCCCAATCAACAGCATCTTCGGCTTTCCTCATATTAAAAACCTCTTTACGCATAGGCATATTCGAAGAGAACTCCTGTACAATAATTTTCACTCTTCAATATTAAAAAAAAAAAAAAAAAAAGATGTTTCAGTCAAAACTTGTTTTACATTAAGTGAAATATATTTTGCTCTTCTGCTGATTCCAGTATGTATATGCAGCGCTGTCTTCTCTTCATTTTTCGCGCTTTTAACACCAATGCAACAATTTTTTACTTGCTTGCAACGCAAATGCAATTTAGAGATTACAGCGAGGTTTAGAGTTTGTTAGAATTATAAGATGAATTTATCATCTATCATTTAACATGATCACGTAAACTTTCCTACACACAACATTTTGTGGGGCGTGCAGCAAAAAAACACCGACATGCAAAACAAATCTCTATAACATAACACAATCATTTTTCCTACGATATAACTCTTATAAAACCCCTATAAGATTTAAGTCAAAATAAGAATTTACAAGTATTATTTACTGCGCGGGAGCAGGTAATAAGATGTAATAAAGCTCTAAGCTTGATGATTTTTTTTTTGTCTTAATTAAATAAGAAAATAAAATATAAATAAATAAATAAAAAATGCTATTTAAAATTATATTAAATAATCTAAATTATTTTAAAGCATAACTGCGAAAGATATTTCATACAGTTCATTTATGAAAAACAGCTTCTTGCATACCATTAATGGTTCTGGGTGGCCGTAGATCTATAATAATGAAAAGGTCTCCAATAGTAGAATTTTAGACCTAGTGCCATAACAACGGTCATACTCATCAATGATTAGGACGCTGTACACAAGAAGAAATACAGAAGCAAAAACAAATTTTCCCCCTTTCCATTTCTCCCAGGAACAAACAAGACCCACACCAACCAAACTACTAGGTCCCAGTTCTCATTGATTTCCAGCTGGATAAACACAACATCATGTTCGCTAGATTTTTATAATATTAAATAAATAATCACTAGCCAATCAAGACACACCCCTCTTCGAGTGAGTGATGAACCTTTGATCAACCTTTCTGCCAACCTTCAATGATCAATCCCAGCTAATCGAGATTGGGGTTCCAACCACGTTCTTTCCATCAGACCATTCCAACCTTGCAAAACCATTCATGCTCTGTGGGGTCGAACCCGAGGATGCAAACGTGACCGTATATGATTTTTTCTCATTTTCCTTGAAACTCAACACTTGCGGCTCAACCGAGATTTTCACGGATGGGGTATCTGACGTCACTGAAGCCTTGTAAGTTCCTGCGGGTCCCACGTTGGTGAGAATACGCGTGTGTTTAATTACGTTGGACCCACCCACTGATTGAAAGACAACGGCAAAGGAAGGGTAATTAAGGTCGTTCACGCTGTATTTTCTGCTCGCGTCGCACTGGAATTTCCTCTTGGCGAGGGTTTCTATTTGAGAGGCTGTGTAGTTAAGCGCGCAAAGGAAACCTAGATAATCATCTACTGTCAGATCATAGACGAGTCCTGGATTAAGTGCAGAAACCGGGTCCACGTGTCCGGCACCGTGATCGAACGGTGTGGATGGTTTTTCTGTAGCGCTGTCCTGCAATTTCTTACCGTTTTTGTAAGCCGTATAAGCCGTTGTCATCAGAGCCGATCGAACCGCGGCTGGGCTCCACTCAGGGTGAGCCGATTTGATCAAAGCGGCTAAACCGCTCACGTGAGGGCAGGACATGGACGTGCCTGATATGATATTGAAATCCACGCGCCTACCATCCACACTTAATCCAGTAGGACCCACGGCCTTTGACCACCCCGCTAAGATGTTGACACCTGGCGCTATCAGATCAGGCTTCAAGATCTGCGGCGTGATGGAATTGGGGCCCCGGGAACTAAACGCCGCAACCACCGGCGATGGCTGAATTCCGACCTTAGTTCCCTCGAACAAAATCTTCACCGTCGGTTTCGGGTCGGAAAACAGGTACTTCTTGATCGCGTCACCTTCCCTCTCACCCACAGCAGTCGCCGGCAAAAGATGGGAATCAGCCACCAGTTCTTCGCCGTTCGCGGCGGTGTTGCTCAGCACCATGCCCAAGCCTCCGGCGGATTTCACCACAGCTCCTTTCTGAACCCTAGCACTCATTCCACGGTCACACATCACGATTTTCCCGGCGACTTTCTCCGGCGCCAAGGTTCCCATCATGCACAAGTTACCATTCGTAGCGTTGGTGGCATTCGCCGCGTAGATAAACGGCAAAGGAGAATCAGGCAAAGCGTTGCCTCGATAGAGTGAAACACCGGAAAAGTTGAGTCCATTCCCGAGGCTAACATACGCCGGGAAGTCACGATCCAGTGTGCCAGCACCTACAGTAGTAATCCATGGTGCCACATTGGAGAGACTATAGGAACTGGGACCCGCGTTCCCCGCAGAGCAAGACACAAGAATCCCTTTCTCCATTGCCGCAAAAGTTCCAATAGCAACGCTATCTCTGTGATAATCAGACATTCCACCACCGAGGGACAAAGACATAACATTAACGTCATCCAAGATGGCCCTCTCAATCGCAGCCAATATATCGGAGCTGAAACACCCTCCGATCCAGCAAACCTTGTAAGCAGCAACCCTAGCGCGCGTGGCCATCCCACGCGCCGTCCCAGCTGCGTAACCAAAAAGGCTCGCGCCGGAAACAACCGAACCCGCAGCCGTGCTCGCCGTGTGGGTGCCGTGGCCATCGTCATCTCGCGGTGATTTACACTCTTTCGTTTCATCGATGGGACCCAACATGGCTTCGTAGCCTTTTGCGAAGAACCTTGCTCCGATCAACTTCCTGTTACAGTTCGACGTTGTGAAATTGGTGCCTGTTTCGCACGCGCCTTTCCAGCTACTTGGAATGGGTCCAAGTCCAGTATCATCGAAGCTCTTGCTTTCAGGCCAAACACCAGTGTCGAGTACCCCAACAATAACCTCGCTACCTGAGCTTGACTCAGGGAACATGTCAGCACTTTTGTCAAGACCAAGGAACAACGGTGTCCTTGTTGTGTGAAGCTCGTACTTCATCTCAGGCAACACTGCTAGCACCCCCGTTTGGCTCTCAAGTAAACGAGCTTCTTCCTCCGTTAATCTGGTTGAGAATCCATGAATCGCGTTGTCGTAAGTGTAGATCATTTCAGCTGAATCAGATACGGACTTCAGAGACGATTCGTACCACGCTGAGTGGTGCTCGAAGCTTTCTGGCATTTCGGATTTGGACACATGCACTATGTAAGTACTCTTCTCCTTCTTCTCCGTCTCCGTCTCCGTCTCCGTTTCCGCATCACATAGACCCAGAAACAGAATCAAGAGAATCACATAGAAAGATTTGTAAAACGAGTCCATGTTTTCTAATTTCTACACCCACTCAGATTTTGGAGTGAGAGAGTGTGAGACGGGAATGGAATGGAATAGATAACCCCGCTTTATGGAGTGCGGTTTTTAATGCAACTTTTTTTAACTGTTGGTGTTAGCCACGAAAGTGCGAAAAAAAGTAAGGAAGCGGTGGGTGGTTGTCTAGCCTTTGGAATTATTGCATTGAGACAAAAACAAGAGAGAGAGAGTGAGTGAGGATAGTGGAAGTGAAGATATTTGCTTTCATTCACATGTGCGTTATGCACCGTCAGAACTCAGAACCTATCTCTCCGTTGAGAAAGCACTTAATTTTTTTTTTCCTTTTTTTTCTTTCTGCTTTTTGCTTTTGCTGTTTTCGCAGGTTAAAGCAGCACTATTCTCTCACCCTTTAACAGAACCGTGCAGGCCTTCCATCTCATAACCACGTTAACTTCATACACCAATCCTTAACCTACTACCTTGAATTCCCAACTGCGTATCTTTCCTAATATTATAAAAAGCATTATTTATGGTGCATGCATACTGTGGTGCTAAATGGTAAAGATAAGGAGAAGCATAAAAAATATTGAGAAAAAAAAAAAACGCATTTCGATTCACGGATTATTTATTTAGTAGTGGACATTAGACAAGCCTCACCTTACCTTGTTAAATGCGAGATATTTAAGTTTTGGACTTTCTCGTTCCTCCGTCTATATCTGCCAACCAACCATCTTATCTTTTTCTTTACTAATCTTTGCTCTGTTGGGAAACTCACGGTCACGGATGTACCTAAAATAAGACATTCGTCATCACGGACTTGCTTCTGTGCTGGGAATTTACGAGAATTGATTAGTGATAACAACCTATTACTACTTTGTTGAATAATGCTACGAGACAAAATTATTTATTAGAATAACTTTTTTTTTTCTTTTAACTCAATTTACACACTAAACCATTTGTGAAAAACACATTAGCGTATAAACAAGTAGGGATTTTTAACCAAAAACAACAATAGTAGTTTTTTAATCTGTTTTCTCTTAAGCGTATGTTTGAGCATTATTAACTAAAATGGAAGATTTTAACTATGTACTTGATTGCAACTCTTATGGTTTAGGTATTTAACTATTTTTTTTTTCTTTTTGGTGATCAGGTATTTAACTAATTAACTTATTCATTATATAGGTTTTTTTTAGATTTTACGTGTAATATTTTAAATATATATATATATATAATAATAATAAATAAAATATAAAATATCTAGATATTTAGATAAAATATCGTCAATATAAAAGTAATGATTAGATTCCTTAGATTTTTATAAACGTAATGATTAAGATTCCTTATATATTTATAAAGGTAATGATTAAATTCCTTAGATTTTTATAAAAAAGTAATGATACATTCCTTTTTAAAATTCTATATAAAGCCCCCCTAGAAGCGTAGGAAGAGAGAGAGAGGAAGAAGAGAGAGAGAAAGAAGAAAAAAAGAAGAAGGTAATATTTGGGGTAAGAAACTCATTCTCTCCTTTACTTTTAAAGTTAATTTTTAGATATTTTAGAAAGCTATGTTGGTTATGTTTTTATCTGTTATGTTGAATGTTGATATTTTAAGGTTATTTCTTTAAAAGTTGTGAATATGTCGTTACTCTGCCAAAAAAAAATTATGAATTCTTTCTGCTCTTTTCCTTTATTTTATATATTTGACTTTGTGAATTTGATGAATTTACTTATATTAGATATGAGAATGATCTTGAAACAAGTTTATAGAAATTAAAGAATTTCTTTGGTACCAAACGAATACTAATAGAATATGTAATATTTACTGAATGATTCTGAAGTGACTGACCCACAAGGGTATCAGAATGGTTATAGGCCAAGGGACGCCTTATCATGGCTTGAACTCCGCCATACAGAACCTACAGAATTTGGGCGCTCCAGAGTTGAGCATTAGTCATTTCAGTTAAAGAGTACACGTTCCTATATATTTCTATATCTAGAACCCACAAAGTTTGGGTGGAACCCACAAAGTTTGGGTATGACTAAATAAAGAACCCAAAAAGGTCTGGGCTTATATTTATTGTTTAAATATTATTTTCTTATTATAAATTTATTCTGTGAGAATGATATTTTTCACTAAAGTGGCTGGATCGGTTATAGTTCGAAAACCTCAATATTACTGAGATTTATCTCACGTGTGTTTGTTTTTTGTGCTAATCTTTCCAGAGCAAACAAGCCAGTATGTGTAGCTTTGGAGTAGGATAAAGCTCTATGGTTAAAGACTTTGAAGACTATATGGAGCTTAGTAGAGCAAATTAATAAAGAAAAATGTTTCTTTTCACTTTAGACTATGATGTATTTATGATGTAATAGTGAACTTGACTTCTGTATAGTTATATTTTAAGCATATTTTGTCATATGCCTTAATTCATATCTGTTGCGTTAGAATTTTCACTTAAAGATTAATGTGATATCCTCTATGCTAATGAGTTGTAGAGGATGTTACATTACGGCAATAGCGGGACCTAGAAAGTATGGTCGCAATCTTCTCGCCGTAATCAGCGAGGCAAAAGCCACTTTCTCCATCCTTTAATATCTTAATTCAAGACCTTGTAAGGCCTTGCTGACGAAGTATATCGGCTCCTAGTTTTTACTTGTTTCTTTGACTAACTTATCGCTTCTTCTCCAACAGCCAAATACAAGATCAAAGTATCTCCTGGTTCTGACTTAGATAGTACTGGTGGGCTGCCAAGCATTTCTTAATTTTGTCGAATGTGGATTGACATTCCGGGTTGTAGCCTTGCACAACTTCTTTCTTTAACAATTTGATGAATGGGAGGGCATTTTCAGCTGACTTAGGTAAGAACCGGGTTAATGCAGCCAGTCTACCAGTCAATTGCTGAACCTCCTTCTTGCTTTGAGGAGCTTTCGTATCAAGCATTGCTTTGCACTTGTCGGGGTTTGCTTCAATTCCCCCATGGGTTAACATAAAACCCAAAAGCTTTCCTGTTGGGGCTCCAAATGCATATTTTACCGGGTTCAGTCGAATGCGGTATTCTTTAAGCTTTTGAAATATGTGCTCTAGATCCTGGAAATGATTTGTCATATCAAATGACTTAACAACCATATTGTCAATGTATACTTCAATATTTTTGTCGAGTTGATCCTTGAACACCTTATTCATCATCCTATGGTATGTAGACCCAAATTTTTTGAGTCCAAAGGGCATCACGTTATAACAATAATTTTCCCTTTCAGCAATAAAGACTGTCTTTTCCTGATCTCCCGGATACATTGGGATCTGGTTATAACAAGAATAAGCATCCATGAAGGATAGCAAATGGAATCCAGCCGAGTTGTCCACTAGCTGGTCTATATTGGGCATGGGGTAAGAGTCCTTTGGGCATACCTTATTCAAATCCATGTAGTCCGTACAAACCCTCCATTTTCCATTAGGTTTTTTCACCATAGCGACATTAGCCAGCCAGGTGGTATATTGAATTTCACGAATAAACCCGGCATTCAGTAACTCCCTCACATGCTCTTATAGGACTTGTTTTCTTCCTGGCCCCAGTTTTCTTTTCTTCGCAACCGGCGCTGATCCAGGGTAAACCACCAATTTGTGGCACCAAAAGGTTGGATCTATGTTGGGAATCTCTGATGACTTCCATGCAAAGACATCTGTGTTGCTTTTCAGAAACTCAACTATTTCTTCCTTGATACAAGGATCTATGGTCTTACAAATTCAGGTAAATTGACCGGGTTCTTTTCCCAGCACAAGGTCTTCCAATTCCCCATCTGGCTTTGGCCTGGGGATCACTTCCTCTCTCATATTCAATTCAACCACATTAACGGGTTTACCTGAATGATGAGGGGTTGCCTTCTTGCCGGCTTTATCTCCTAGACGAATATGGGATGGACTAAAGTGTCTGCCTTCATTTCCTTTGACAGTCTCAAAGTAGCATTCTCTGGATTCATTTTGATCTTCATTGTTGGTAATGACTTAATTCTTGTTGCTTACCATCTTTATCTTCTGATGCTTCGTGGAGACCAGCATGTCCCATTTATGTATGGTTGGTTTCTCCTGGATGATATTGTATTCAGATAGAATTTAGCCATTATGAATCTCACCCTTCGAATTTGAACGCTTCCTTTGTTCCCACGGTTAACTTGAGATCTATATAGCCTTTAGGAGGTGTATTTTCTCTGTTAAAAGCTATCAGGGTTGTCTTGCAGGGTTTGAGATCTTCTTCATCTAGGTTCATCCTTTTGAAGGCGTACTATAGTATAATGTTGGCACTGCTTTCTGCATCTATGAAAATCTTTTTAACCCGGCAATTCACCAGGGTTCCAGTGATGATCAGCCCATCTACAACATGCCCTGGCAAGACGCCTTGCATATCCTCCTTTGTGAAGTAAAGCAGAGGAGGGTCTGGTTTACTGGGGTCCTCCTTAAACTTAGGACGATCCCTAATTGAAAGCACTTCCTTTAGATACCTTTGTCTGGGACTCATTGTATCTACTGCTCCTCCAAGGGCTCCACTGATCACATTGCAATTGAACTCGGCTTTAGGGAATTCGTCATTATTGGAGTCATTTTTTTGGTTTATATGCTCATTCCTTTTCTTCTCAGGCACTGGACTCTTGCTTCTTTTTCGGTTTCCGGGCTTCCTCTTATTGCTTTGGGAGCCCTAAGTCATAACAACGTATTAACGCAATTTCCCCCTCCCTGACAAATTTTTCTACAGCATCTATGAGATCCTAGCATTGATCAGTGGTATGCCCCGTCCATCATGGAAAGCACAATATTTGGACTTGTCCAAGCCTCCTCAGTCAAATATGGGTCGAGGTCTATCTTCTTTTTTCATCTCTGTCATTGCCACTTCCCTCCAAAATTGAGAGCGTGAGGCATCATTCAGTGGTGTGTATTTCTCATACCTTCCAACCCGATCTCTATCATTCGGGATTTTGCTTCGGGGGTCTTTATTTTTATTACTGGTTCACTCCTTTTCTCTTGGGGCCGGGCTCCTCCTTCTCAGGCTCATTCTTTTACATTCCTCAGAATGGGCATTTGCTATCTCCATTTGTTTGAGTTACAGGTACTTCTTCGAACGAGTCCTGAATTCCTCCAATGTCCTTACAGGGTCCTTGTAAACTGATTTTACCAGTCTAGACTACCCATCCAAGCCGGCTACAATGAAGTGGATGTGGACATTTTCCTGCAAACCCAGCACTTATAAGGCAGCATCTTTAAACCGGTTGAGACACCTCTGGAGAGTTTCTCTGGGTTGTTGTCGTATTTTTCCCAGTGCAAATTTACACTTAGGGTGTTTTTTACTTGTTGTAAAATTCAGAAGAAACTTCTCCCCGAATTCTTCGAAAGATCCAATGGAGTTGGCAGGGAGGGTTGAAAATCATGTTTGTGCAGCCCCAGTCAATGTTATGGAAAATATCCAAGATATGAGGGGTTCATCAATTCCTCGGATATACATGTCCGTGTCAAATGCATCTATATGGACTTGTGGATCCTGGCTTCCATCATACTTCGGCAAGCGTGCCGAATCAAAATCCTCCGAAAAAATGAGCATTCAGTATTTAACCAATGAAGGGGCAGTTATTGTATTGCCCCATACTATATTTCCTCCTGTAACCATTGGGTTCCACGCGTCCTCTGGCGATTTGGGCATCTTGGTTAAGATGTGTTACCTACCTGGTCCTCTGCACATAGCTCCAGCTGAAGCATTCTGGATCAGAGGTTGCGCGTTCATGTTCCGGTCACTCATTCCCTAGCTTCAGGGTTTGGGCCTCCAATGGTTCCCACATTTGACGTTCCTTGGTTCTCAGTGACCGCAACTCGAGCCTGCCTATCCAGGTTGTGGTTCCCTTCTCGGCCTTGGATCCTCTCTGATCTAGGCCCTCTCATTGCCAACAGTCGCTGTTCCAGCTTCTGCATTCTCCTCGCATTGTCCTCTTGAATTCTCCTGAAATCTTCTTGTCGCTGGAGATTGTTACGATTCTCCATATCTTCCACCCTTCGCCAAATTGCGGCAAAGGTGTTTTTAGCCAAGCGAGAATCAGGATTTGCAGCCCGTGCTCCGCGAACATCAAGGTCTGCAGGATGCTGAGGATGAGGGTTATTCAACGTCAGATCTGCAACTCGATTACGTGGGGTTGGGGTGGAGGCTGTATCTGAGACATCCTCACTGACATGGACTGCATCATAGTCCAACTCGTTTTCTGGTTGATAGTGAGGCTGATTAACCTCTTCCAGAATTGGACCCAGTGGTTGGTTTGGAGGTTGTGGTTGTTGGCTATTGCTCCTTGTACGTACTGCCATCCTTAATTAGGATTGTGGGAATATCAAATTCAACGTTCCCCTCAGACGGCGCCAATGTTCTGTCATGGAGATAGAGATGTACAGCCCAATGGACTGGTATGTTGATCTTGGATCTAGTGCCATCTCCAAGGTATCTATCAAGGAGATACCCTTGAGTCAAGCAGATCACTATGCGCAGTAAACAAACAACGACTTTGCTAAAAGGGGTGTGTGTGCATGCATAGTGACAACATAACAGTAAGAGAGAGCGTAACGTACCTTTAGGATTTACCTCTTATTTATAGGAGTTACATGTGGATAGTATGATATGGACCTTTAGTACCTTTGGTGAGGGCCTAGGCCTCTCTGCCATGTTTTCGTATTAGGATTAGTATCCTTGATGGATATCTATTCATAATTATACTTGATTTAAATCTTAGATTGCCCCTTATTGGGCCTGTCATTCAACGAGCCCCTTATACGGGTCCATAACAAAGTTCGTGCGAGTTATTATTGTTTTGTATTTGTAATAATATTTATTATATTCATGAAAAATAAATCACTAAATTATAAATTACAAATCTTATCTTATAAATAATAATCAGAATTTTTTACTTTATAAATTAAATTTTATTGAATGGAAAACATTAAAATTAAATTACATAACTTAGTGTTGAACTTTTTGCTGGTAGGATGTCTTAAGCCAAGACACATAAGAAATGTGCAATCTGATATTCTGATCCATTCAACAATGTGAACAACCCGCCAAAGCATACATTATCATCTATGTTAAATTAAAATTTCTACCCGCATAAGAGTGCTTCTAATTAACATAAAACAAATTATCGTATCACTTCATCATTGATTAGCTTCAACTTCAATAGGGCAGGACAATGGCTTCTTAGCGTTGATTTGTGCTTTTGTTTAGACAGGAAAGAAACTTCTTAAGCTACTTGACTTCCCGTGAGTCGGTCACGGGTCATGTTTTCACTGATCGATGACGGGTTTTCTCAATGCATTCGTAGTTATACGCTAACAGCCTAACACTATGAGAAGCATCATTCATAAGTACTTGCATTGCATCATGTTTTAACGTATTATCCCATTGAGATGGCATCCATCTCCTTCACCGAGAGGGTCTCACTTTCATGATGTTTCCAATCTTTAGGAGATATACTCATAACTTAAAAGTTTTAGAAATTTTCATTATTAAATTTTAATCGTTATTATTCGTTAATTTAATGGTTATAATTTTTTGAAAATTAATAATTAATTAATAAATAAAATTTTATTGATATTTATGAATTGAGAAATAAATATTTTTATTTTATTTTTATCATGATAATGACATAAATATTTTATGAGAGAATGTTAATCAAAGTGTAGCCAATCAACGACCGTAAGCTTGGTGCAGGAGGTCCCGCACATAAATTATGCGAGACTAGTCTAGTACCGGTCACTTGCAAGGCTTGTTATGTGACACTGGCAGCAAGTCGGGGTCACTTTGATATTACTATTTTAGTTTTAAGAAAAAAATTAATTCATTTTCTGAGTCTATAACTTTTTAATTATTTTTATAATTTTATAAATTTTAATAAAAGGGTTGTAACTTTTTTGTTTTTTTGGTAAACATGTTGTAACTTTTTTACATGTAATGTGAGTCACATATTTTAAATTGTAAGTAAGAAAATAAAGGAAAAGAACTTGGGTAACTTAGAGGGGGGAAAAAAGGTGACGGAAAGATAATTAGGTGATACGAGAGAAAAAGGTTACAGAGAAAAAATAGGTAACTGGAGAGAAAGAAAGATGACCACTGAGAAACAAAAATTAAAAAAACTTATGCTGAAATTTACAGATATGTTAATTTCGATTAACTTTTTAATAAACTAATATAATTTTATATCCTTCAACATATATTTATAAGCAATATTATTAAATTCAAGCCGGTGATTGATTTCATAAATCACTTATTCAAATAGTGAGTTGCTAATTTAACCGATTAAATTAAAAATTATATTTTAATTTGAAATAAATAAAATAATTGTTGCAAAATGAATAACAAATAACATGGAAAGAGTGGTAAATAAAATCCCGGTAAACTCCGGTATTTCGACAATTCTGCTTATAAATTTTGTTTATAATTTTGTTATCTCTCATTAGTTTTTTAATAGATGAATATAAGTATGTGACTTTCAATATAAGTTTTGTAATTTTTTTTTCTCTTGTTTTCTTTCTCTACATCCCTCAGGCTCTTCTCATGAGTCTAGTAACTCTTGTTAATAAATTTTATTTTAGGTCGACGAACTTTTTTATCTTGGTGGAATAGTCTTTCCATGTTGGTCAACAACTTTCTATGACAATCTTTTCATTTCCATCTTAGTTTTTTTTTTTTAATATAAAGTAAAATTATTTTAACATTTTTTCTCTCCCAGTTACATTTTTTTCTCCTTGACATTTACGTTATTAATTTTTAGGGTAAAGTGTGTGTAATTTTAAAGGATGTAAAGTTGTATCATTTTAAGAGAGAAAGAAATAGATGAAGGAGGAGAGAGTTGATAAAAAAAAATAAAGATGTGGGTCCCACCTCTTTGTGAGAGTGAAAGGATATAAGTTGTGTTATTTAAAAGGATAAACAATTTTCCCTAATTTTTATATGTATTTCATTTTACAATATTTTTGATAACCGGATCTTTTATATGCAAAATGGATGCTCAATCCAACAAATGCCCAAAAGCCTAGGAATCATTATTTAACCGGAAAGGAAACAAGTTCTTCCCACGTATAACCATGGGCATCTCGCCAACTTGGCTCAGAGCCACATAACTTAACATGAAAGGAAACATGACTGGTGAGATTAGCAGCTCAGAACAACTTGACCTTTCATATAAATGCAGTAACTGAATGATAGCATCAACTTGTTGATACTTTTATTAGGGCTAGCTTAACCATAGACATCTCGTCCCATGAATAACCTGTAAGGCCATCATGTTCCACCAATAGGAGTAAATACTGTCATATAAATGCGATATGAAACAAGTCATCCTTCTACTATAAATGCAGAAGCATTCAGCCCAAGTATGATCATCTATCATTGAATACTTAATCATATTGAATATTGAATTGATTTAAATGTCACAGTGCCTTACTAATACATCCCTCGATCTCCTCCAAGTTGTCCTGACAATGGAGAATCAGCCTAACTATCTTGTCAAGGCAGCCGAATCATCTCGCCAACAACTTATTATCTCGGCAAACACTCTCCACATCAATATTCTTCTTTCATCACAATCCTCTATAGCAATCGTGTGTGATCTTGTCCAAATAATTGTTGGAATGGTTAATAACAAAATAAGTTATTAATATTACATAAAAAATGAAATATCGTACTTTTAAAAAAAACAAAATATTAAAGCAAACCCCTAAAAAGACTATATCGTATTTTAATCTAACAACCACTAGCTAGTTAGCTGTATTATGGAGTTATTTGTCATACCTTCACTACAAGTCTACAACAAGTAGCATGCACCTCACGAGCTTATTAGATTAGAATTTGATTTCACATCACGGTGATATTTACATTATATACTATTGATGGTATATAAAGTAAAATACAATTTTTTTTTTCTCTCCAATACAATAATAATTGGTGACACATTTTTATTAGTCCCTTGTACCCATTCTTGTAGCACCCTAGATTTTTCGCTCAAGAGCCTCCAGCCAATACGCCTAAGCTACAAAAGCATCATTCTAATAAGTCTTGAGTCAGTGAAATCTGTCATTATGCCTCATTTGTTTGTGTTACTTTTCGCTGGAAAAATGTTTATCCATTTAAATGACACAATTTATATATTTTCACTTTTATAAAGAAATGAAATTCATACTTTTATTTTTTTTGTCAACTTTCTCTTCTCCTTTATCTATTTATTTCTCTCTCTTAAAATGACACAACTTTACATTCTTTAAAATAACACACACTTTACCCTTTCTAACAAGGATAGATGATTTTAAAACAAACCACATGGACATTGGTGAACTTTTCCCTTAATTTTTTTTTTAAGATAATTAAATAAAGTTTTTGTTTAAAGTTAAAACCTAAAAAAATTAATATTTTTCTTTAATTAAAAAGACAACTTCAAACTAAACTATAAAAAAGAATCGTAATTTTTCTTTTTTATAATTTTAGAAATTAATTCCGAATCTAATGAATAATTAATGAGATTTATACTTCTCATTCAACATGAGAATTCAATTTTCATGTTATCAAAAATATTTAAAAAAAAAAAAATTATGTGTAAGATCAACATTGACACGTAAGAAAATTCAAATTCTCGTGTGAGAATTATAAAACACATAATTAATTAGTCTTCAAAACGAAGACTGGATTATAAGTTTTCATCAAATGACCAGGCGCACATGACGCGGAGAACAATCCGGAAAAATCCATTATAAGAAAAAAGGAAAAAGAAAAAGCTCCTGAGAGTGAGAGAAGACCAAACGCAACTTCATAAGCTGCTTCTTCAGACGAACTAAGAAGCAACGAGGTGCTAAACAGTTACAATTGCTGGAAAAAAGAAAAAAGAAAACTCAATTCAAATGAAAGCCAAAACAGTGAAAGGAAATGGGAGCTTGAGGACGAACAAGCTCGGCTTCCCTTACGTCTTCATCATATGCATCTTCTTCTTCCTTGCTGGATTCTTCGGTTCTACTCTTTTATCTCACTCTCAGGTCTTCCTGCTAAATCCTAATCATGTTTTTCCAGATTTTGAGCAATTTTTCTTTGATTTTTTCTTTTGCTGGAAAATATAGAAGTAAACGTTCGCTGATAATTCGCAGGACGATGGACATGGCTTGAGGCCGAGACCGAGGCTGCTTAAATCGACGAAGGAGGAAGCGGAGTACAATTTGTTGCCTGCGGGAGAGTTTGGTGATGATTCTATTACATCGATTCCTTTTCAGGTACGCTATTTTGTTTCTTCAAGCGCTCTCGAATCTGTTGCTGAGATGTTGTTGTGAATGAAGCTAGCTTAGTTGAAATCGGAATTTCGTCGGTTGCTATTATCGCGGCATTTTTATCGATTCCTTGCCTGTTTAGATTTATGTTTCGAATATTGCAGTATTTCGCTGATTTTGTTGAATTTTCGTTAATATTTAAAATTAGTAATGCTAGCTTTTTTGAAACCAGAGTTTCATAGGTTGAGCTTATCTCTGTACTTTATTACAATATGTTTAAAATATTGCAATCTTTTATTTTTGGATACATATTGCAATATTTATTACATTACTTTGTAGAATCGTTGTTTTAGATGAACTTACGTTAATTTTGATTTCTTAGACGTTAATGTGAAGAAGCGGAAATATGGAATTTGTAATTTGAATAAAGATCATTGGTATACATATGATTCTTATGGAGGATTGATTTAAATTAACTTTGGTAATTGATGGAGCGGTTTCAGTTTCAATTGATGGAGCGGTAGATATATATTCTTGTTCGTCATCGTGTTCATATGAAATTAGTTCTTGTGCATTGACTTTCAAATAAATTTATCTTTTGGTTGCGTTCCTTAGGTTTTGAGCTGGAAACCTCGAGCTCTATATTTTCCAAATTTTGCAACTGCTGAACAATGTGAAAACATAATTGATGTGGCAAAGGCAGGCCTTAAGCCATCAAGCTTGGCATTACGCAAGGGAGAAACAGAGGAGAACACCAAGGGAATTAGAACAAGGTAGTGTGTATGAGTCTGTAAAATACTTAACTGTATGGTTTCGTTATAAACTGGACAAAGTAGAACAATTAACTGTATGAATTTATCTCAAACTGGACAAAGTATAATGGTTAACTATATGGAGTTGGCAATGCGGGACAACTCATCTTGCACTGCCTCTAACATGTGAGGAATTGGGCGGGGCGGGTTGACTTACCTTTTATAGATGGGTTGAGAACACCAACCCACCAATGTCGAATCAGGCCGCCCCTTGCCTTGAAAGAATTCACAGGCGGCCACCAGCTTTCCCAAAATCCATAAGGGGAGATCTGTTGCTTACTGCTCACGGAAACTTCCGACCTATTACACTATAGTAAAGTCGTCCGCGTATCTTTATGATCTCTCTTCCTTCTATCAGATTTTTGGCTTTGACCAATTCAAGGTGAAAAAAAAGTGGGGTTGGCTAAAAAAGGGGAAGAGAGGATACCCCGCTTTGAGACGGGTTGGCGGGTCAACTCACCTAAACAACAAAAAACAAATTTTTAAATAAAATAGTAATAAACATTTCAAAATTCAATTTATTTGTTATGTCCACTTATGTATAATGTCTGCCACCAATTTGAAGTGAAGAGACAATTCCTTTCCAGAAGACATTAAGAATATTGACTGAATTGCCTTCATCATTTTGCAGCAAGGACACCAATCTGAGACAGCTTTTCTATTGCACATTTGTTATTTTGATAGTATGTCCAACATTAGTAGGCTTATCAAGCATCAACTGTTTTTCATAATTTGGGTCTGAGTCTACCAATTCAGAATGTACCTTGCATAGTTTTACAACAGCATCAATGAGACAATGACCATATGTGCATGATACACTAAATGTAAAAAAAAGGCTAACCTGACAGGTCAACCTGACTCGACCCACACTTGGCACACTTTTACTCAACCTTTTGAGAGGCGGGTTGGTGGGTCCAAAATTAACCCAACCCACCAAATTAGGCAAGTTAAGCTGGTTGACCTGACAAGTCAGATTCATTTTGCCATCTCTAGTTACTTTATCACAAACTGGACAAAGTAGAATGGTTAACTTTATTTGTTTATCACATACTAGACAAAAAGATTAGTAAACTTGTTCAAGTCAAAAGTTTCTAGAAAGAATTTGTTATTCGAGTGACTAAGGTAGAAAACTTATATAAAATGCATAGTATCATTATAGGCTAACCCGGTTGAAAGATTCTTGGCATGTCTAAAATTTATTATATATTCTGATTGCAATTTTGTTGACTCTGTTTGAGATTTTCAGCATCGCAGAAATTAAGGTGCCATCAATTTTATCCCTTAGTACGGGCTCATCTATTCCTTACCTCTCTAACCTGGACCATGAACTTTTTGATCAAGATATTAACATGCGATATTTTATATGCTTTTTGTATAGTGCAAGTGGAATATTAGAAACTGATTTGGCCTATGAGAGAATCGGTGGTTTTGGTTATGAGGACCTTCTACTAAAATCCTAGTCGGACATTGTTAGTTGAATTTCTAGAGGGGGATCTAAATTGCAGAGAAAGTCAGAGGAAGGGAGAGAGAGGTGAGAACAATTGATTGATTGGGAGAGACAGAAGAGAAACAGAGAATTATAGTAAAGGAAGTAATTTCTTCTTGTTTATTCCCTTAAGCCTTTTGGCCCTTTATTACATGGATTTGGAATACTAAAAAAGTAAAGCCGATAAATGCTAATCCTAATTGATATCGATCATGAGTAATTGATATCAGTCTAATCATTTTATAATTGCTAAAATAAATTTTAAGAAAAACTAAAGCCAATAAATGCTAATGCTAATTGGTAGTAACATAATAATCTAATCTTTTTATTAATGGAGGCTAATAAATGTTAATTGACACTTGGGGAAGACCTTAGTTCCTAACATTCCTTCCCTTATGGAGATGTGACTTGTCCTTGCTATTGCCCAAGTCTATCTGATGGAACCTCAAGAAAACAACACTAAATAACATCAACCTATCTCTATTAAATGATTCGAAATCCAGCAATTACAGTAAGTATAAACAGTGAATACAAACTGATAACAGTGACCGAGGAACAGAGCCATAACACTCTGAATACAGACTCAAACAACAACGGAAATTGAAGACAGTAATTAAATGACATGCAGAAATATAAAACCAAAGGTCTCAACTTACCCTCAAAGCCAAAGATTTAGGCCTCAAGAGATCTCTAGAGATCCTTTCCTAATTCCTAATTCCCAATTCCCAATTCCCATTTCACAGAATACATGCATATAGAAACCTCTCCCTAAATATCTATGGGATTTATGAATATTATGTCACAAGATGAAGCTTGCATCATGCTACACTCACAATACAAGTGGGCCCCACCAGTTTTTATAAAAAAACTAAAAACAAAAAAAGTGATGTACAGATATCGATCTGTCTGCAGGAAGGAATAGTTGATTTCTTGTAACATGACCAAATGATTTCCCAATATCTATATATACTAATCCTAACTAATGATAACTAATGGGCTTGGATGTTTATTGAAGGCTCATCAATATTCCCCCTTCCAAAACTCACCTTGTCCTCAAGATGAAGAAGAGGATAGGTGATGTGATAGAACTACACCCCAGCTTCCCATTGCTTGAAGCACCTAGACCACGTTGGCAGCCTCAATTCCATTTTCTTTCCATTAATCTCACCCCTCAACTTCAACCAGTGGCTGGAAATGAGACTGACAATACCAAGGATGCTCAACCGATGATTCTCGCCCTCCTCCATGCCCTCACCGTCATAGAACTGCTCTTCCCTTTCCAGCTACAGTTTGTCAGTACCCACCAAGAAGACATGGAAGTACTGGTTTTGGTAGATTTGGTGTGGTGGAGGTAGGAGTTGATGAAATGAAAGCACTAAAATGTTAAGTGAATTTCTATAGGGGGAGCAAAATTGCAGAAAAAGTCATGGAGGAAGGGAGGGAGAAGCATGAAAGATTGATTGAAAATGAGTTGTTGGCATGGTGGAGGCGATGAAGGCACCAAAATGTTAAGCGAATTTCTAGAGGGGGAGCAGAACTTCAGAGGAAGTTAGAAAGAAAGGAAGGGAATGGGAGGCGAGAATGATTGATTTAATGGAAGGGAGAGAGAAGAGAATCAAAAAACTATATAGGAAAGGAAGTAATTTCTTCTTGTTTATTCATTCGGCCATTTGGCCTTTAATAACAAGGACTTGAAAATAATAAAAAGGTAAAGCCAATACATACTAATCCTAATTAATACCAATCATGACTAATTGATATCTAATCATTTGTTAATGCTAATTGTAATGTTAAAACAAGGTAGAGCCAATAAATGCTAATGCTAATTGATACTAACATTAATCTTTTTATTAGTGGACATTAATATATGCTAATTGACAGTTTGACACTATGCGAAGACCTTGGGGCCCAACAGATATTATGTCCAACAGTGCTTAATTTCCTCATAACATTGTATTTTATCTTTATTTAAACAGCTCTGGAGTGTTTGTTAGTGCTTCTGAGGATAAAAATGGAATTTTAGATGTCATTGAGGAGAAAATTGCTAGAGCATCGATGATTCCTAGGACTCATGGAGAGGTAAATCCCTATTAGCTTAATCCCTCTATCTGACATAAGTATTTCGGAAAACCATGTCTATCTGATATACTGAAAACATTTGTCTCATGTTTTATTGCTGTATTAACTGATTGTTTGAATTTCTATATATGATAGAAACTGTTAGAATATTGTTTTTCTTTTTGTAGCAAAATTGGCATATGTCCACTACTTAGGCAATGTAAATTTACCTACTCTGGGGGAAGAGAAAAGGTTTTTTTTGGCACAAGGGAAAAGGTTCTTTGATAGGTGCAAGCTTGTACCTATACTGCTATACATAACCTTAAACATCAGTTCTCAACTTCTCATGACCGAGAATATCTGTCTATTGATGGGAACGGTGCAATTTTTGTTGATGCAATACAAATTTAACACATTAGTGAGGATTGGCTAATTGATATTCATAGAATCACTTTGTAAATTTATAATATTTGAAATGCTAAATTTTTCTTGGTGGTTGGTGAGAAATTTTGGTGTCTATGATGCTTAATGTCAAATGTCAATGTGGTTTGTCAGAATTTTCACATTTTATACATACTGATCTTCAATGGTTCACCTGTGACTGTGAAGCATGTGTTTCCACTGGCACAAGATTGTGCCTTTTTTATATTTGTGTGACCCAGCAGAGTAATAGTCCTCATGATGCTGGTGAATCCAGACTAAGTTTTGTAGGCTGTCTTCCATATTTTCAGGACCTCAACTACCAATGATATTGCTATCGTAGAAAATGATGCCAAGAAGATAATATCACCTAGTATATATATATATATATATTTTTAAAATTTATAATCTCAAGTTTTCTTTCAAAAAGTGCAATTTAAACTTAAACTTCTGTCTATGCTAAAAGTATTGTTTGGAGCTGTTGTTTTCATCTTTAATTAACCGTAATGATATATTTTTTAACAGAAGAAAGTGGAAAATAAGTCTAATCACATTTAAGACCAATGTTTTGTACGCCTAAACTATTGAATATGTTAGGTTCCCTTCCTGAGCTTTATGTTATCTGCAACTAAGGTGCTTTATGATTTTGTTGAATTTGTAAACCTCTCTCATTTTCAGGGTGATTTTAAACTGTCTGAAGAATCACCATGTTTCAGGCATTTAATATACTACGCTATGAGGTTGGGCAAAGATATAATTCTCATTATGATGCATTCAATCCTACTGAATATGGCCCACAAAAGAGCCAAAGGGTACGTCTGAACTAAAACTAATACATTCTGTTTTGCAAGTCATTTTAGTGAAGAAATTTGTGGTTAGTTGTAACAAAGATGGAGTGATCATGTCTATTGTCTAGCATTGAATGCTTGTCATTTTCCAAGATTGATATTCATCTAAAGGTTACTTGGTGCGGTTTGGATGAAGTGGAATAGATGTTGTAGAGTGAAGGACAGAATTTTTTAATTATACTTAACTGTGTAGAATCTTGTTGCAGATGATCTAAATCTGTATCATTATATTGTAGGGGGTGTTATCTTGTGGGTTTGGGTCCAATTAAAGTTTATATGGATCTATTTAAAATTGTTAAGTTACTATGTGTGTAATGATTGGTGTGCTAGCATATGAGCAGTGAAGGAACTTTGCAATCTCAAAAGATTAAAGACTAATGAAGTTTTTAGCGTGCGTACTTGAAATGTGCATAATACTGCCTGAATTCATATTGAATTGTTTGTACTTTTCCCAATATCATATTTTATATTTCTTAGTAGATTGCTTTCTTTACATTTTTAGCTCTTGATCCTGTGCAGTTTGCCTGTTTTAGAATAAATATTAATTTTAGTTTTGAACCGTTAGTAAGGCAAAAGAGTCATGTATGTAACCACAAGGGGTATGGTGATCACTATAGGGCTATCCTTGATAGCAATGGTATGAACCAAGGCTATGTAAGAAGGTCCCAGGTGCAATGTATATCAATGGGGGTGGTGTTTGAATGGCTACAATGGCTCTCCAAGTTGATAGAGCAACGACTCATGAAATAGTGATCTTGTGCGTGTTCATGTGGAGAAGAAGGGGGGTGTTTATAGGTTCCAATCCGGTAGGGGAATGAGCCAAGTCAACTATTATGGGGAAGAGTCAAGGTAGCGTGTGCCTTGCTGGGGCAAGGCACATAGTAGCTGTTGTCAGCACTGCAGCAGCTGCTATGGCATTTTGGGCGTCTGTGCAGACAAAGAGGAAGGGAGGGTATCCCGAGTAAGACATTCTGATGTCTTACGTTCGGAAACTTGCTGCATGGGTGCTGACATGGCAGCACTTGTTGAGGCTGCTCTGATGTTGTAGGTTTGGAGCTGCAGCGGTATTATGGGCCCTTTGACACTGGGCCAGCCATAATGAGCCAGTCAATTAGGCTAGCTAGAACAAGTTCCATATCTGGTTGGTCCTCCAATTATGCATAAATCAAAGTGTTCCTTCAATGTCATTTTTTGCTATTAAAGTGCCGTCAAATTGGTCCTTAGGATGAAATTGATGGCATTAATTGTCATTAACTAACCAATTTGATTCGGGGAAATATCATGACCAATTTGTTGTCACCACCTATAAATAAAGGACCAATGTGATGTTGAATATACTTTTTAGACCAAAATGAATATTTACTCTCAATTTTAGGTAACTAGTCTTATAAACGTTTTGGTTTTACTTAATTATTATACTATAACAATTTTTGGCATAATGATCGGCGTTATTGCCATGTTTTCCGGAGATTACAGGTTTGATTCATGCAATCAGTTTCTTGCAAATGCATGGTAATATTGACTTTTTCCTGGACCCTATGTATAGCTTGAACTTTATAGCAACTAGGCTGCCCCTTACAGAAGGGAAGTTTTGGCACAGTTTTTGGTGTTGTCGCCATGTGACTTGGGGTTCATTTGTCGATTCATGTAATCAATCCCTTGCAAGTGCAAGATAAGGTTGTTTACTGTAGACCCACATAATGAGTCTTGTTGGGGTGGTTCCTTTAATGCTGGCATGCTCCTCATTAATGGATGCAGGGCTCAATGGCTACCCAACCACCTCAATGAAAGCTGCCCATTAATCATTAAAGAAGATTCTGGAAGCATACTTGTGAATAGCCCCGCTTTAGTGCGCTATAGCGGAGTTGCGGTGCAGCGGCCGACCGCCACAAACCGCACCGCGACGGTCAAGCAAAGTGTAGCGGCCGCTATTGCGGCTGAATCGCGGTGCTATTGCTGCGGCACTACAGTAGTTTCTGTAAAAGTGTTCTCGTCGTAGAAGGAAGATATTTACAACTTAGATACAAGTGAAAGTGCAGATGAAGATTTGGATGTTCATGATTTCAATTATGATTAGTTCCTTAAGTTCTTTGATTTTGACATTTCACTTAAGTGGCAAATTGAATTTTGACTAATTTTGTCACTTTATTTGTTGTGTTACATTATTTGAGAATTTAATTCCTTCAATTTGCTTATGATTTGAAATTTGATGTTTGAGATCATTTATGTTTGAGTTTGAGATCCTTCAAATTTGTTTTTTATGTCACATTTTCATATTTTAAGTTTTATATTTGTGGAGTACAATTTAGTGTATCACTTAAGTACACTTTGCACAGTAGCGTTGTAACGCTACCCGCTATAGCAGTTTGGAGGGTTAGCCGCTACGCGCCGTTATCCGAGATTAATAAGTATGTCTGGAAGAAGGTGAAGGGTTTCCCTCACCTTATATAAACACTTGAAGACATTTGTAATAGGTTAGAGATTTTGGTTCTTAGCTAAGACATTTTTGTGAGTACCTCTAGAAAGAAGTTTGAACAGTGACCTCTTTAGAGAAGTTTGAGAATACCACCATCCTTGGTGAAGTTTGAGTGTACCTCTAGTGTAACTAGGGAAGCTTGAATCTTTGTGATCTTTCTTTTCATAGTGAAAGATTTTCTGGACTAGTGTCCTGTGATTTTTACTTCTCTGCATTGGATAAGGTTTTCCACGTTAAAAAGATTGTTGTGTTTCCTGTCTGTTTCTCCTTCATTGCATTTCTCATTTTACTGCGTGTTGGCCGACTTGGTGACTAGAGGCCAACTTCTGAGTGCCGAGCTCCGAGCTTGACGTGCCAACCTATGAATTGCTTCTGCGTTAATTTTGAGGGACCAAGTCCCAACAAGTCAGACCCTTCCCTGGACTTTATTGTAGGAGCTATATAAAACCATGTTGTCCTTAAAATAAAACTTTCAAAAGTATTTCAATAGCATCTTGATCATAAATAGTTTTGAACACACAATAACCTATTCCAAACACATTCAATGAGTTCATTTCTTAACTTCGGTTTGGGTTTACTGTGCAGATAGCTTCATTTTTGCTGTATTTAACCGATGTTCAGGAAGGTGGGGAGACCATGTTTCCGTTTGAGGTAAAACCAAGTTTGGCATATTATCTTGTTTCATAATTCATCCCCGCATCCCAAAAACAAGAGAGAAGAATTACTAGGTACTTAGCACATTATTATTCTGCAGAATGGCGCGAACATGGATGGTAGCTACGGGTATGAGGCCTGCATTGGCTTAAGAGTAAGGCCTCGCCAGGGGGATGGACTTCTATTTTATTCTTTGCTCCCTAATGGTACAATTGATCCGGTTAGTATTGTTCTCATCATCATTGTTATTATAATTTTTAACTTGTTTGGTTATCGTCTGGGTAAAGGCTGAATTAACAACCCCAAAATATGAAGATTGGGATCTCGTCCCTCAATGCGGAAATTCTAATTCTTCTACTTCTATTCACTTTGATTTGAAACTACGTAATGTATGCTTCTTAGCTGCTCTTGCATTTCCGACCATTGAATTTATCAAACACTGTGCTTGAAGATAAAAAGTCAAGTGTCCCAGTCACTCCACCACCACCATTGAATTACTTAAGATCATCCAACAGTATCATACTGTTAAAGTAAAACTATCCACTGAATAGGTACTAAGCCACTGGAGTACTGTAGAATTAAAAATAAAATAAAAAATATTATATATATATATATATATATATATTAACCTCCTAAATCGGTACATAAAAATAATGGTTTCAAACTGTTTGGTGTATGTTGAAATTTACAGTTTTTTTTTTTTTTTTTAGGGTGCAAGACAAGTTAATGTAAAAAATTAGACAATACGTACTAACAAGGTATTCTAGATGAGCTGTGCAGAGTCGAGTGATTATACTTTGTGTCAGTTCCTTATTTAGTTGATAGACTTGTGCTAGTGCAAATTGAACTCTGGTTTTTGACTTGTCCTGTGTATTGTTTGGCAGACCTCACTCCATGGGAGCTGCCCCGTGATCAAAGGGGAGAAGTGGGTGGCTACAAAGTGGTTAAGGGATCAAGAACAGAAATGATTAGATAATTGGGACCTGCAATCGAGATTCAAATTCTTGCATCAATCGTATAATAGTTATGTCTTTTTTGTAATAAGGTCATTATCTGCCGCCCGGTTTGATTTTTATGGTCAGATGAATTATCAAGGGAAATTTTTTATCAGATGCTAAAATTGTATAACAAGAGTGCAAATTTTGTTAGCAGGGATGCACCAGTAGCTGGCTATCAAATTGAGTGGCCTCATTGCCCTCTACTTCCCATTTCCTCTCGTGATTCCCGATTTGAATTTATATATTTTTTGGTGGGCTAGGTCGCTGATATTTAACTATACAGTACTACAATATTACTTGCGATAAAGTGGGTTCAGAATTAAAACTATTTGACACTTTAGTTGATGTTCCCTAATTAAATCTTTATATTAACTAGATGTAAATATATTTTTTTGATACACAACTAGATGTTAATTTATTACTTAGCTCATGGGTTAATTATATATGGATGCTAACCGCTGTCCCTTGTTCCTATGGTCGCGAAAATATAATCTCTCTCCATTGATAATATTATTTAACGACCCTAATCAGTGCAACTCATTGACAAATGCCTTATTATGACTTGACATAAATAATCCAAGAAATTTGCTTCGCAAACCTTAGCAATTTTTAGTGACATGTAATGCGAAGAATGCAACCAATTTTACAATGCAATCATTAATCAAATTTGGACTAATTGCCTTCGTCATACGACTTCGCCTCCGGTACATATTAGATTTTTAATTGCCACTTTCTTTGCTTATCAATATTATAAAATTATCATCATTTTGTTCATCTCACGAAACTTTTCATTGCTTTGATGGAAAATTGATCCAGGCATTTCTCTTGTAGAATCTGCCAACTCATTTCCACAAGTATATATATATATATATATATATAAGAAATCATCATACTATGTGAGTGTGAGATGCACATCTCAATCCAATAAAACTTGTGATTGAAACTAAAGTAAAACAATATCAACCGACACGGCAAATTACATATGGAAGATTACAAGAAGATCCATTGGTTAATGATCACGAACATAGAGACTGAAAATTTATCAGGAAACTCAAGGGAGTGATGAGTAATTAAGTCTCGTATTGATTAAAAATAGACTAAGAATTGTATAAGTGGAAAAACTTATAAGTCCAATATTATCCAAAAGGTGATTGAGAGAGAATAATCTGTCTTAGAAAAATTACTTCAATAATATTCCAGTTTTATGAAATACACACAAGAAATTGAAACATTCAATAACACAAAATTAAAGCATACCATACGAAAACATATGAACGTAACAAGGAAAAATTTGAGCCTATTGTTATACATTGTGTCCTTAAGACAATTTTGTGATCTCTATGTCAGACCAATCGCACTAGAGTAGAGGGATGCAAATGCAATGTGAAAAAAAATTCTCTTAAAGTTCCGATTCTCTATTTATTTATAGAAAATATAAGGTTGCGATCTTTTTTTTTTAAAATAAAAAGGAAATATAAAAAATAGGAAAACATCACGATTCAAAAAGCACATATTTGACAATGAAACAACAGATCCGTTCAACAAGAAATGACATTATATCAAACTTCTTATTATTCATAAACATAATTAATTCAAAACTAATTCCAATATTCAATGCTAAAGATTTTGGGTAAAGAGATAATATCAAGTCATTTATTATGGTTTGAGCTTCCTGCTTAATCCATTGATGAAGCTCTTCTATGTTTTGGGCTTCGTTTGATGACCTAACAAGTGGTATGGTTTGGTTGAGTACGGTCTTGATCCCCCTTGGTTTATAATCTCATTAATAGTTGAAGAAGCTTGCACGAGTGCGCTATCTATAAAAAAAAAAATTGCTAAGTGTGCCACATGGAGACTAGCATTTTTCACATACGTTAGCCAAGTGACACATTTTTCCTCCCCTATTCTAGTAATTAAATTTTTCTTGTAACTTCCACAACTAAGATTTCAACGTCACCATGAATTCATCATTTCAAATTTGTATACCAGAGGAAAAAGAGTCCATGGAAGGATCCACGTCCACGTTAATGGGATAATCTTTACTATTGATGTTATTTTGAAAGACATGAATATATGTTATAGTTTCAATTCAGAAAATTAATATTTGCAATTTGTGTAATTATATAAGAAATTCTTTTATTTTTTTATATAATGATGCAAATTGAACACTTAATCTAACATAAACTATCCAAATTCCTCATCATCAGAACGATCCTAGTGTAGAGATGGCAAAACGGGTCGGCTCGCCCTACCGCCATCCAGTAAAAAATGGGTTGGCCCGCCCAGTCCCGAATCTTGAAATGGGTTGAAAATCTCAATCCATCCTGTTTTGTGGAGTCAACCAGCCTAAAAAAAATAATTTAAAATAAAAAAATAAATTATATTTTATTAATTTATAATATTACTTATTTTCATTTCACAACCCCCCTTAGTTTTTTTTTCCAATCTCAATATGCTAGTATTCAGTCGGATATTTTTTAAGAACTTATTTTTGCCTTCTTCATATATGGATAACCTTTGTCATAAATAAGTTTTTTCTTCTTTATTTTTGTAGGGGAGTACAAAGATAATTTTTTTTTTCATATCATAAAAACATAATGACAACTAAAATTCTACTTATTAGTAAAAAAAAAAACTAACATGCGGGCAAACCACTCTGACCCACCGCCAACCCGTTTTGAACCACAACTAAGCAGTGTGTGTTGAGGTGGGTTGAAATGTATAACCCAACCCGCCACGCCCCGTTTTGGCGGGTTGACCCGTCGGGTTCAACCTATATTACCACCTTATCCTAGTGGCTTATATAAGAAATCCTTAATTATTCATTATATAAATAGATGAAGGTTATAGTTACAATTTTTTTTTATAACCTCTTACAACCATATCTTATTACCGTTGATTTCCGCCAATCAACGGTTATCATTTATTGTGAATTAATAATTAATTAATGATTTTAATTTGCTAAAATGATAACCGTTGATTGGCAAAAATCAAGGTGATAAGGTATGGTTGTAAAAAAAAAATTGTAATTATAACCTTCTCCGTATAAATAAGTTACAATATTTGGTTGGAGGTTTTTATAAATTTAACCTATATTCGATTACTATGTTGTCATTAAGTCGTAAAAAAATAAAAGGTGAAGAAGAGTGCAAAATATTATGTGATTAGTT
Source organism: Gastrolobium villosum (assembly GCA_032173675.1). NCBI lineage: Eukaryota > Viridiplantae > Streptophyta > Magnoliopsida > Fabales > Fabaceae > Gastrolobium > Gastrolobium villosum. The sequence continues at coordinate 78,758 of JAVKPL010008842.1, read as the reverse complement.
GGTATTTAAAAATAGAAAATAAAAGTAGGAGAATAGAAAATGTTGTCTTCAAAACAAAAACAAAAAAATGACAAAGTTGAAGGTTTTCGAATGACATTTAATATATTGAATGAGACAATTAATTTGATAGATTGAGAAATATGAATTCTACCTCCATGAGCAAATGTTTCCAAATAACATTTAATATATTGGTGGACTAGAAAATGTGAACTCTACTTGTGCGACAGGTTCATGAATGTCAAATAGTTTAAAGTGTTAAATTTATGGTGAACCCAAAAATGTTGAATGTTTTTAAATAAAATATTTTTAAATGTTGAAGGTTTATGATAGATTGAGAAATATTTAATGTTTTTAAATAAAATTCAATATATCACATGAGATAATTTATGTAGTGTACTGTAAACTTTGAATTCTATTTATGTACATATAAGAGATAAATGTCTAACGCTTTTAAATGTTCAACGTTTTCAAATAAAATTTAATATATTAAAGAAGATAATTAATTAACTCTTACGATTATGATATAGGTTTGTGAGACAGAGAGGGATGAATTGATGATAGTGCGTCATGTGCTTAGCCTATTTAAAGAAGAATCCAATTTATGTGGCATTTTCATAGTGCTAGACTGCTTGCTAGTCATGTTGGGTGGTCAACAAATTTTATACATTTTAGTAATTATTATTTAAAAAAAAAACAGAAAAATTTGTTTAGTATAACTAATAAAAATTTTGATTTCATATTCAAAAAGAAAAAAAAAATTATTTCATTAATGGAGTGCAAAAAAATGTTATACTTATATCAGGAAAAAAAATGAAGAACTTCTTTAAATAAGGAGAGAGAGAAAGTATGGTTGGCTTGGAGCGAGTAGCCATTCGTATTGGCATCCAGCTAGAACATTATGGAAATATCTGTTATGCTCTAGTATCATCGAATGATTTGTTGTTCACTCTCACTGCACTATTTTTCTTTCCTTCTTTATTCATATCATTTTTCTTCATTTTCAATTCTACCAATTCATTTACATTAAGGGACCACCTAATGGTGATCCCAGAACACAATAAATTCTATAGAACATTACCGCGTAACTATTACGTGGCCACTTATTCATACGCTGACACAGATGCCACGTAAGGATCATAACACCTGTTAGGTAAGGACGAACTAGAAGTGGAAAATAGACGTAATAGTGTTTCGACTTTCGAGCACAATTAATGAACCCACCCAACAACAATTGGGTTTGTGTTTGTGTGTTGAACTTGAGCCATCCCAATTCCCATTCCAAATTCCGTATATCTATCTATCCATCACCCATTATTATTCCCACTTTCCTACTCACCCCACTCACCACTCAACTCACTCCTCTCTAATTCTCTTCCATTAAAAAAATAAAATAAAAAAAGTTAGGGTTTTCTGGTTTTCTCATCTTTTCCCTTTCAGACATGGGAGGAGGCAACGCCCAGAAGTCAAAGATGGCTCGTGAGAGGAACCTCGAGAAGCAGAAAAATGCCGGCAAGGGTAATCTCTCTCTCTCTCTCTCTCTCTTATAATTTCAATTTTATCGTCTCGTTTACATGCCGACAATTTCTCGAGAGAAGATTTAAAAGCCAGATTTCGATGCCTTCGAATTCCTTAATTTTTAGGAGTAAACCTAAAAGACTTGAAAAAAATAAAATTCTGGAAAGTAGTTGAGACTCTGTATGTGATAGATCTGAATCATCTGATGTAGTTAGTGATTTTATTTTGTATGGTATGTGAAGGTAGCCAGCTGGAAAAAAACAAGCAAGCGATGTCGATCCAGGTAATAATAATCTGCTGTTTCTGACCTCATTCCAGCTTTTCATGTGTCCTCTTCTTTTGTTTTTTGCCATAGAAGCTGAATTTTTTGAGTAAGAACCATAGAAGCTGAATTTAAGACATGGTAATATCTCTGTGGATTAGGACTGCTGTGTAGATTTGCATCATATGTACATGTAGTCTGCAATTTTTCTTGTCTAATAATTTTTTGCTAATTTTTTGTTTTTCATATATATAACTGACAACTGCCTTCTGATTTCAGCAATTTATTTACAGCTATGAAAGGAGTTCTATGTTTTGTGCTTGGTTCTCCTTCCTTTGGGCTCAGGGCTGTTTTATTTTTATTGTTTTGTGTTATATCTTGTGCATTTTAAATCTCCTGTTCATAGCAATGGTGGTTAAATTAGAGCGTTATTATTGGCCTTGAAAGCAGAAGCTTTGAGAACTATTGGTAAATTCAAATCTGAGAATATGTGATCAGGTTCATACGAGGTCATTGTTTATGCTTAAATACTGAGGGAAATTATTAAATTTCACTTTGTTTTCATGAATGTGTGTGTGCCATATGAGCTCTTTTTGTAGAGGTATGCCATGTGTTCATCGCATATACACTTGCCTGAAATTTCTTAAGGGTATGTTTAGGAGTTGGGAGAGAAAGGGGGGAAGAGAAGGAATCAAAGGGATATTGCTGTGTTTAAAATGAACAAGGGGAAGGAAATGGAGTTTTAAAGAAAAATAAAATGATTATTATACATTTTCACAAATTGATCTTTTGTTAATATTTAATTAACTACTACGATAAAATTGCATTTCATCAATCCTATTTAATTTGGAAATATCAATAGAGGTATCGCAATAGTAACTTAGTTTCTCCTTCAAAAGCCTCTTTGGGAACTTAGAAAGTGAGGATTGGAGGCTAAGAAGCAGAGACATAGCCGCCCACCAAAATTTAAGTGTTTTGAGATAGATATGACTCCTTTTTTTTGAAAGAATTCATGCATCATAGTTGGAGGATTTTGAAGGGTAAGCTGAAAATCTTACATTTCCTTCCCTTTCTTAGAAATTTTGTTCAAACAGAATCAAATCCTTGTCTTTTATCCAAACATGCTCTGAGTAGTTATTCGGCATTTGGTATTTCTCAAATTCATCAAAGGTTTTTTGGAATTTTTGTTTGCCTACTAATATATGCTAATTGCTAATTACTTACTGATTGATTCTGTTAGACTTAGTGTATATTCAATTAGCAGCATGCAGTTGAGTTGACAAATTTCTCTTGTAGGACCTAATTGTTTCTATTGGTCCCATGCATGAATTGTATGATGCATTGTGTCAAAACCTAAGAATTTTCCTTCAATTTCTCTCAAAAAGATGTTCTCTAATCAGATTATTGAAATATACACTTTATGAATGATGTTCCATCACAATAATGTTAAAATATTTGCTCATTTTTAAGACTTGATTATAGATTTGTGATATCTTAGTCTATTGAGATTTCTCTCTCTCTCTCTCTCTCTCTCTCTCTCTCTCTCTCTCTCTCTGCATTACTGTAGCGACTGCTGTAGAATGGAGCCTTTTACTGATTATAATGTTGTAATTGATGATTGCAGTGCAAGGTATGCATGCAAACATTTATATGCACCACATCAGAAGTGAAGTGCAGGGAGCATGCTGAGGCCAAACACCCTAAATCTGATCTTTATGCTTGTTTCCCTCATCTTACAAAGTGAACATTGGGGGGAGGGTGGGTTTGCATGTTGAGACATGATATCGTCATGACCTCTTCTGTAAATCTGTTCAGAGATCTTCAATTTCTTTTTATATCAAACGTGTCTGTGTGTTTGTCTTGGGGGCTAGGGAGAGATGAGGGGATAATAGTATCTCTTTCCCTTTATAAAGTGTGAGAAACTCTGTTAATTTTCTCTTTGTATGTCGAAGTGTATGTGCTTAATTATCATTAGTGTTAATAGTAAGCTTCTTACAAAAACATAGGATTACATGACGTGTTTGACTCTATCACTACAAACAGGGATAATTCACGATGCTCTAGACCTTTGACACCACCTAATTTCTTCCTTAACCAGTAACTCATCAAACTCCCAACCAACACCTAATTCTCTGGCCAACTTATCACTTGGTGGCGGTAAATAATGGATATCATTAGGTGCTGTTGTTTAATTTTAATGCTCACCATCAGGGCATCAAATTGAGCTCTGTCCGTCACATAGGTTGCCTCAATCAATGTTTCTCATTTCAATATTAAAGTTTTAGTTTCATTTTAAAGATCAAGATTATTAGATGTTATTGATATATTGGATTAGAAAATTAGATAATTATTAATATACAGAATAGAAAGATAAATTAATTTCCAGTGGACTCTTGTTTTAGTACAAATTTCTACTAGACTCTTAGATTTATACACGGGTCTGAATCTTTTAAAAAAAAAAATCTAAAAGAAATAAAAGTATTATTAAATTCAAATTATCATTGCTATCTAGTTTAAGTCTGAAATTTTAAGTCTACAGTATGTGTTCTTTTTCTTCTTTTACCAACCTTGGTTGGTTCATATAAACCTTTTCTTTTAAATGTTCATTATAAATGGAGTTTTATAGTTTTTAAAAATCTATTTACTAATAATGAGTTAGTAATTTGTTTTCATTAGTGTAATTCTAAATTATAACGAGTTACTGCTACTCTAAATCATAATGAGTAATTCTGAGAACCTAAATACATATTGGTGAAAAAATTTAAATTGGACTCGCCCTTTTCTTCATAATATGCTTAATAGTTTTGTAAGCTTATAGTTCAATCAATATTGTTATGGCTAATGATGGCTGACCATGTCTAAAATGACTGAGAACAGGCTCAATCTTTGTTGGTAGTCATTTATTCGAAGACAATCTTCAAGTGTCATTGTAACGATAAAGCTTTTGTTGACTTTCAGAATGTGATAAACTTTTCTTCTCCCTGAAATTTTGCCTACTGGAATCAGGCTTGAATCAATGAAGACGGGGTGATCTGAAGCCAAAATCTTTTGCACGTTTTTAAACTAGCGTTTATCCTGCCTCATTTTCTACAGTTTACAAGTCTACAGTAATCACACCACGATGCATAGTGACATTGCACCAGTTTAAAAACATAAAGCAAGATTAAACACTATACGCAGCTTAAGGCGGAACAGCTACCACGATGCATTCTCATACTTCGAGCGAAATGTTTTATGTCATCAGGCATCAGACAAGAAGTGTATGTATCATGCATGAAACTGATGCCGATATATATGCACTTCACCCTTCACTTTAATGATCTAATCCCCTAACATGAAGCACATGTCAGTGTATGTATCATCCAATAAGAGTTCCCAAACGGCAAATGGTCGGCAAAGCCGTTTTACATGAGCGGTAGGGGCTCATCAAAAGGGGGAGAGGTAGATTGATTATACTCGACAATAAGGACACCCTAAAAAATGAAAGGGGAAAATATGCACAACTCACAACTGTGAAGAACTTTTGCCTATTCAGATGATTTATAACGGAACAATAGCGCTTGTGTAAATCAAATACATAGATTACAAACGATTTAGTGAAGAAATGATATATTCATGGAAAAAGGTGGGGTAGAGGCCACAACTCTACATTATATGTGTTTATATTGGCTTATATCCAATTTAAACAACTTATAATCAAAATCCAATTAAGAGCGCTTTTATTTTTTTTTAAAAAAGCAGCAATTTTTACAAAAAATTAATCAAAAACAAACATGCACTTAAAGTTCTTAATATTATAATCACACTTTCAAGATACAATTTTAATTTTCAACGACAGACTAACACATTATTCATCTGGAACAAGATAATGATATTGTTACCTTCCACAAGAAAAATAACCAACTATAATTAACAGAGGGCAACCATGCCGCATGTTAGGGTATTATAAAACAATCCCACATATATGAACTCAGGTTTATGGAGATGTAGTTACTGTGTCCTCATTCTGCTACTTTCTGCTGCCCTTACCTGAGAGAAATATGGATGTGCCTACGGGATATACACATCAAGGAAAAAACTGTTAAATCAAAAGATCATAAAGTACCATGTTACGGTAAATTAATGAACCCTTTATATTACCATTGCTTCTCTTGCCGTTAGCCGGTCCTGGTGATCATATCGAAGGAGCTTATCAAGAAAATCAATTGCCTGCATGTTGGATATGTTGAAATAATCAAAATCCATTAATGGAAATTGCTAATTTTCATTGTGTACCAATTGTTGGGTTATAATGCCATATTGGAACATGGATTAAATGACCTCTGGAGACACAAGATGCTGATTATCTGCATTGATAAATTTAGACCAAGGCTTGCGACTGTGCCTGCAGAAGGAAATAGCATAACATAATAAAAGTTGTGCGAAAGCAATAATACTTCTTCATATAGATATCAAGAGGAAATAAAGTCAATAAAAGCAGAAAAATTCTAAGGAGAGAGCTCAGAGAGGTAATATTGCATTGCCATGGAAGATATCATGAAAAAAATTAGTGAATTAATTAAATCAACTATGTTATGAAATATGCGGAAAATCAAATGGAAGATGATACCTTCCAACTAGTGCATCAAGTTGAGGATCAAGCTCCAGATGATACTTATTCAGATATGCATTCAGTTCATCAGTCCCAAGCACCTGCAGATCACATATAAAAAGCTAAGCAAATGAAAACTTTGGATCCGGAAAGAAAAGTATTTCTACAGAAGTCCATTAGAAGGGGGCAACTCGTTTGGGGTGAATGTTTCAGCATGAAAAACAACAGCAAATAATTTAGGGCATACTTAGTTATCCACATTTAATAAAAGATAAGATATTGTAGTCTGAAACTAAAACAGGATATTCACTTGCATAGCATCAACATGATAATTTTGCAATTTTTTATACGTTATTGCACCATGAATGTTACCTTAGCTATTTTGACAAGCTGATCATGGTTGTCGTGACCATAAAAGAAAGGTTCCTTGCGAAATATCTACACGAAGTAAAACGATTATAATGCAGAATTACATGATTTTGCACATATTTATTCAAAATTAGACTTCATATAAAAATAATGCCAACAGTATGTCACATATAACCAGCTAATTGGAACCTGTAGCTATATCTCACCATTCCAGCAAACATGCAGCCAAGGCTCCACAAGTCTAATGAGTAGTCATAGTCTTGCAAATCAACTAGAAGTTCAGGGCCCTTGAAGTATCTGAGAAAGAAAAAGCATAGCACATAGAAATTTTGGTGAGTGTTATTCAAGAACATGAGAAACCAAAACTCATCCTCAGATAGCAATATCATAGAAGTCTAGAAAAATTTAAACAATTTTTCTGTTGCCGAGTTTATACCTGACTAACAAATACAAGCAAATTAAAAACAAAATAAAAAAAGGGAATATAGTAAATTAATGTTGGCTTAGAAAGAAGCAAAAAATGTCAATATCATTATAAACCAAGTGGAAGACTAGGAACCTGAAACATGATATTAATAGGAGTTGACAGCAGTTTAGGTGACCAGACAAAAGGACATGAAAATGTTTCAGCTGGGAAAAACAAGAGAGGGAGGATAGTGGGAGAAATAAGCCAGAATACCACTAAACTAGCCTCAGAACCTAAGTTCTTATTTTGTCCCAGCCAAGAGTTCTTGGAACCCCCATTTAATCTTGCTTATCCCTTCTGCCTAACAGCCTGGCGCATGGCATCGAATGGCTGATTTTTGTGCTTTTAATATCTTCAGCTAGGCCTAATAGACTCAAATATCCTTTTACATTACTTAGTGGGACGTGTGATTTAATGAGGAAATCAAGGTTTGATGCAGTATGGAGATGCAAATTTACGGATTATTGTGTTATTTAGGAATTATGTTTCTCTTAGAAATTTTAGGAAAATAAGTTCTTAAGAAAATATTATCATGTTAAGATTTCTTATTTAATCAGGATTTCATATTTTAGAAATTAATATAAGATTAGGATTTTATTAGGATTTATCTAGAATTTTTATTATCTGTGTTATAAAATACCCATTAGTACTATATGTTATTAAGACTTTTGATTATTATACAAATTGATATTTCCTTTATTCAGAGAGCATCTGAAACTGGACGAACACTTCACCCTAAAGAAGCACTCTAGGATTGTCCTAAATCAGGGTTGTTAAACAAAAATCTAAAAAACATGGTCACATTTGACACATTGTGCATTGGCTTGCTGCATCAGGCCTAGATCATAAAGGTAAAACTGCTCCAGTGTCGTGAATTGCCAAGCTAATTTTTGAGTCATGAATCAAAAGTTGTATCGAATGATAAGATTCAGAAACACAATGGAAAAATGGCTTGAAATATATCATGAAATGATGTATAATGCTCAATGTAATAATTTTAACTAGGAATTGATAAAGCAATTTAACCATAAGTCTCACAAAACAAAATCATGTCATAAGTCAGTACTAAGTTACATAAAGTGACAGCATGAAGCCTATGTTTCAGATGAGCAAAATATGACCAAATAAGATGCGTATAGAGCAATCGAGTGACTGTGAAGCCTTCATTTGAGAAGAGTGAAGACTAAGAAATGGAATTACCAAATAAGATCCATAGAGTGAAAGACTATGAGCCCTTGTGTCAGAAAATGAAAACAGGGTACACTCAATAGCACTCTTTTAGTTCCATTTTATTTAACAATTTAAGCTTATTTGACTTTTCAATTTCTTTTATTAGAATTAAAGAAAGAAAAGCTAAAAAGAAAAATAAAAAAGTTAACAAATAGTTGAATCATGCAATTTGTATAATGATACGGAATCGCATCAATTCATGCATGTATCGCAGGATTCAAAGCCATATCCGATTCATCACATGGTACAAGTCGTTGGCTTGCCGAATCGTATCAAATCATACAATTTGAAATGCAAATCATACAATTTGAAATGCAAATCATACCATTCTAACAACTACGGCCTTAACTACTCTCGTAATAAAATTGTTGCACATAACTTTTATAAGTATATTATAATGTATTTTAGATTGTTAGGGATAAAGAAGTGCACTATAAGCTTCAAAAAAGAATAATCTAATAGTTGTTTATAAAATTTGAGACTCTAAGATTAAACAAAAAATGTAGCTAAAAATGTAATAGCTCAGCACACATTTTAGGAGAGTTCCTTACATGAAACTAGAAGCCAAAAACCTAAGGAATTGAGAGTCTTAACATAATCAAATAGGGTGGTTTATTAAAATGCCAGGTGAATTCATACTGGAATTTGTAAGTGATATTTATCTACATAAATCAGTTGAATTTGTGCAAATCTTAAGTGCCACTATGTTTAGTAGCAATAGAGGCCACATAGAAATTGACCAAGAAAGAAATCACTTCCATGACCCATGTTTTAGTTAAGAAAACTGTAGTAGATCTAATTTTTGTACTAGTGATGCACTGTTGGTTCATGTTTCCACATCTTCACACCTGTATTTTTGTATTGCCACTGTTGGAATTTTTGAGTGCTTGTTTGGATTCTTTTTTTTTTTTAAACTAGAAGCTACTTATAAGCATAAACTAGAGCAAACGGATTTAGAGAAAAGCTCCTATAATGAAAAACTCTTTTTTTATAATGAAGAAAAAAACTAAAAGCTAAAAGCTTCTAGAAGGAGCTTTTTTTTAAGCTCTTATCTGCTTTTCTAGAATTATGTATTTTTTTAAAATGAAGAGCTATAGAGATAATTTTCTTGAAATATATGCTTTTAAGCAAAAAAAATTATGTAAATACCAAACAACTTTTAGCTTTTTTTTAGCTTTAACTTATAAGTAGCTTCTAGCTTAGAAAAAAGAGGATCCAAACAGGCTCTGAATGCAACGATTCCAATAACCTGTTCATATTGAAAATTTAATGCTTAAACGTGCTAATGATGCCTCACTGATTTTGATTTATGCCATATATTAATATACTCAAGGCTCATCCATTTTACATGTCTTTCTTTGTTTTTAGGAATGGAGTTGAGACCATGGTCAATTGGTCCGAGAACATTACCTTGAAGCCACACGAACATTATATTCCTTTCCCGGATGATAAAATTCAGCAAGACCCCAGTCTATCAGGCGGAGTTTTCGTAATTCATGATCTATCATAACATTATGAGGCTTAACATCTCTATGCATTATGCCTTGAGAATGGCAGTAATCTAAGGCCTGCAATTCAAAACTAAAGCATTCATGTAACAAGAAAAGGTCCTTACCACATATTTGCGCAAATATCAACATCAACATCACATTTATCTCAAACTAGTTGGGGTCAGTGTTTAATGAACCCATTTAAAAAGCATGAAAAGATTGAAGAAAAGGAAAAACAAATGAGAGAAAAATAAAAAAATAAACATTCATACAAGCCTCATCCAAGATAGATACTCCGATTAATTTTACAAAAAATATATATTGATTATGGAGAGCACACAGAGAGTAGCAGCTCAAGTATACCACAGGAGATTGAAGGATCACATTACCTTAAGGAGCTCATATATGTAATAGCGTATGTCATAATCAGTCAAGGTTGGATACAAAACTTTAAAATCTGTACTGTTGACATACTCAAATATTAAGCTAGGAGTTTTAGAGTGTTGATCTCTGACAATATCAAGAAGCTTGACAATGTTTGGGCCTCCACAAAGGTTCTGAAGTATTTTTATCTCTCTTTTAATCTGCAAAATGGAGTTGAAGATCCTAGAACTTAGAAGGTAAGTCAAAATCAACAGAAGAACTAAAATGGTATAGTATATGAAACACCATAACTAAAAAAAGTAAAATAAAAATTAAAGCTAACACAAAACTTCAACTACTTCTTAGTACATTCACAAGGGTTTTCCAAAATTTAGAAGATATGATACTGAGTCCAAAAATATGAGGAGTTCTTCCTACTCAAAATATAGGAATCAAAGTTGTCCTTGTTCATGCCCTATACGATTCACATCATCAGGTGAATTTGTGGTTTGGCTAGAACAATTTGATTTGAACAATTCCATTAAGAATTTCCAAATGCGATTGGCAGAATCAGATTGCTGCAGAACACCAGAACCACACCATGTCCTGCTCAACTCAATGTGAAAATTGTTCTTTCCCTTTTAGCATATTGTTTCAAAATGAAACAGTTCACACATGCTTCAACTACACATTTGATATTTTAGGGTGATACACAATTAACAACTTTTTTCGACAAAGTTCATCTAGTTTGAACTTTCCCCTTCTCACTTGAAACATTAACTTTCAAAAATCTTTTATTTTCATGAATACTCTAATATGGTGGTACAGCAATCGTGCTATATAATTAGATTATGAATTATGATATAAATGTTGCTAATCATGTCATATGCCCTATTATTTATTGGTTATTATGCCTTATATTGATATTCTCTAATATCTTCATGTCAAAAAAAGATTATATTATGTCTTCTTATGATGAATTTTAAGTTTTTTCTTTTCTATTTTGAAAATAATTGTTGCCTAACTGTGTTACGGAGATTGTGCAGAGTGGTTCAGTTGGTATCCAATTGCTCACAAAGAAGATTCCGAAGAGTATGTGATAAATTAAATAACATTACTCTTGGAGTAGCAAACTTTAGGAGAATAGTTCTGACTAAGCACCCCTGGCTGGCTTCATTCATAGTCTTCAGGTCCCAAAGGAAGGGTAGAAAGCAACACCAATTTAAAAAAAAAGAACTCACCTTCTTTTTCTTAACAGGCTTGAGAATCTTGATTACACAGCGCTCATTGCTATTAACATTTATGCCTTCAAAAACCTCACTATACTTCCCCCTTCCTACTTTTCGCACAACCTCATAATCATCTTGATCACTGAAAAGAGCATACAGAACATTAATAAATAATATTATTGAAATGAAAAAATGTAAAAAAAAATAAAAAAAAGGAGGAAGGTAGGGTGCTTTGGCAATGTTCATAAGTAGTTAACTTTGGAATCCAGAGAACAAATGCCATCAATTAACTTCGAATCACAAGGTAATTCTCAATAGTGGATCAGCTTCTCGGTGTTTATACCACACACAGAAAAGAGCAAGAGCAAGAGCAAGACATCCAATCAAAATGATATAATTATGACAGAAATGGCATAATTCTACATCCCTCATTAGTTGATATGGAAACTTAAAAAAAAAAACGTGACATAAAATGTTGAACCTAGAGGAATTCAAAAAGAAGAACGAATAAAATGACAAAATAGTACGTGAGAAACTAAGCACACACTCTTAGGGGGTCTATTAGAATAGGATTTAAAAGACTATTTTGGGATAAAAATCTTATAGATTTTAAAAGACTCTAGAATTGCAGTGACTTTAAAGACTTTTTTAAAAGTTTTTTTCAATCTAAGTTTTATAAGATTAGATTTTAAAGGATTTTAATAGAATTTGTAAGATTTGAAAGGATAATACAGATTTATAAGATTTTAAAATACCATATGAATTTTTAACAAACATTCAAAATTACAAAAGTCAATAAAAAATAACAAAGAAATGCAATGATATTAATAAAAAAAAAGTAAAACTAATATAATTTTCTCAATATGTAATACATTAAACTCATGACATAGGAGGTAATCATGATGTTCCATGAATGCATGTTTCTGTTCATTTTATCGAACACCTTGCGAGCATCACCAAGAATGCCCAATCTAAAGTAAACTAACAAAAAATCGGTTTCAAGACTGACGTTGGGAAGTAAACCTAGGAGTATACTTTGGGTTTGGCATTGTAAGGCAGCGGAATGCGCCTCGCAACTTATGACAAGATTTTCCAAGACATGGTTCATCTCTTTAGTTTAAGAGCTTTGCCATTATTGAAATTGGGGAATGATATTCTGACAACCAAATAACCAAATTGTGTTACAACCAAGTGACTACCAATCAATCTTACCGTTAGATCGATTATATTGATCCAACGGTTATATTTATTTTCATTTTTGTATGGTCATTATTTCTCAAATTTAATATTTTATATTTATCTCCACCTTTGTATGGTTATGATTTCTCATATTCAATGCTTTCACTTTAAATATGGGGAATCATGACCATACAAAGATGGAAATAAATATAACCGTTGGATCAACATAATCGATCTAACAATGAGATTGATTGGTAGTCACTGGGTAGTAACATAACTTGATTGTCACAATATCCTTCCCCATTGAAATTTTGGCCAAAACTTCACAAATTACCATCCACTCCATCCCTTTGCATTGACCGTTATTATTTATTGAATTATTCGTATTAATTAATTTTTAATAAATTACAACTATTAGGTATACAGATCACCGGAGATTACCTTGGCTTTGAGAAAATGATAGGGTAGATTCTGATACACTGCAACAGATAAATCTTAAGAAATCCCAAGAGTTTGTGAGAGAGGTATGTTATTTATACTTCTCACTAAAAAGTCTCACACAATACACACTAATAGAAAATCCATTAAAATTGTCAGATTTTTTAATACCACAATAATATTTTTCCTTTGTTTAAAATCTTGATTGAATACCACCGGAATAATCGAATACCACATTACTTTTTTACAATCCAATAAAATCCTAATGGAATACCTATGTATTTTTTTTGTCCAAAAATCCACTAAATCCTTTAAAATCTCAATATCAATGGCAATGTTCTTAAGTAGTTAACTTTGGAATCCAGAGAACAAACGCCACCAATTAACTTCGAATCACAAGGAGTGGATCAGCTTCTCTGTGTTTATACCACACACAGAAAAGAGCAAGAGCAAGAGATCCAATCAAAAGGATATAATTATAACAGAAATGGCATAATTCCACATCCCTCATTAGTTGATATGGAAACTTAAAAAAAAATATGTGACATAAAATTGTTGAACCTACAGGAATTCAAAAAGAAGAACGAGTAAAACGACAAAACAGTACCTGAGAAACTAAGCACACACACACTCTTAGTTCATAACCTAAAATCTCCCTTCATTCTGAATTCAGTTTAATAACCAAATCAAGGCATAACAGAAAGCTCACAAAACAAACTAGGATGAGAAATCAACAAAACAATAACAACATCAAATATACTACTAGGGTTGGGAATATTACCCCCATTGAACAGTGAGAGACTCGTAGTCCCAATACTCTTTGGGGCGAAGAACGTTGACATCGGTGTAGACACGCGCCTTCGACATGCCTCGGTGATTCGAACGCAAGATCTGAGCTCTTTGATGGTGGTGGACGATAGTGGTGGAGTTAGTTTCGATGGGGTGGGTGGGGATGCGCACGATAGGGGGTTGCGCAACCGGCGCACGCAAGGCCACAAGGGCGCACACTAGCAAGAAGCGGGGCACAAGTGCGGGTGGTTCGTGCGGATATTTAAGGCGTGTGTAGCGATAACTACACATACTTTTACATTCTCATTTTTTTTTTTTTAAGTCAAAAGAATAATACTCTCCCTGAGATTAGAGTAACTTTTTGTGCAATGGTCTTTCGCTAGGGAATCATTTTCTTTCCTCTCTGCTTCTGCGCTTTGCAAACAAACAATAAAGCTACTTAGTTTATAACATGTAAAACGAATCAAATTTATATAACTATATTATGTCCACAAAATGTTCATACGATCGATCATATTAATTTTGAAATAAAACTTAAAACCGTTGAGCTCCCTTTAATTAGTTAGCTGTATGAAACAGTATCAGCGAGTTAAAAAAAAATAAGACGATAAAATACGTAGCGTGCACCTAAAACTTGATAGCAGCTTCGCACAAGTGTACAATGTTTCAACGTGTTTTTCACGTTGGTGCATGGTTGTATTACGAATTGAAGACCTAAGTACAAATACGAATTGAATACCAACACCCAAAAGTATTTCTCAAGTAGCCCTTTTTGTGTATAAACTACAAACCGTCTACATTTTGGGTAGGACATATACAATTTAATACCTTCAGGTTTTTGCTCATCTAGACCACACCCTGCTTCCTTCAAAATAATACTGAACTTAGGGTTTTCTCAATATATATATATATATGATCTATTTATCTCATAATGTAGACAAGATAGTGAGGTTCACTACTCTTTCAAAAAAAGAAAATCCCACTACTTTGTCTCTATTGCACGAGATAATTATCTCATATATGTGTGTGTGTCAAAGTTCACACTCTAACCATCATGCATTTATTAATATCTTAAATAAGTTTATAATCATAAATTGTTATCTGAAAGTTAATCTAGGTTTTAGGATTTTCCTGAAAATTAAAAGACATATTCAAGATAAACATTAAACTAGTAAACTACTTGATATGAATAAAGGAGAGCTGGAAAGCAAAATTAATTTTGGACTTTATTAACATTTACCATTCAGTTAATGGAATTCTCTAGGTTCAAGGCTATCAAAATTACCACCAGAGCTGAATAAAGAGTTACTTTTTTATTTTTCACCTCATATTTTTGTTATAATAGGCAAGTATAAGGTAATTTTCATTCTAAAATCTCCTACTCGACCAACTAGACTATTGGTCTTGGGCCATGGATATTGTAGAAGAACAAGTATCACATATGTATCCTCATCTCCATATCACTTTCAGGAGTCTAGGGCGCTAGAGTCTCAAAATTAATAAAATACTAAAAATATATATACAACAGCAACTTCAAACAAAAGAATCAACTAAAACTAGGTGGGTCAAATCATAATATGGAAAAACCTATATCAAGAGGGTAAAAATGAAAAGTAAGAAAGAAAGATGTAAAGAAGGAAAAGTGGGTCAAAACGATATGAAGAAAAGTAGAGTTCTCACTACTGTCTCTTCATATTTAGGTTTCCTTTGTTTGCTCAAAGTCAAAAACCTCAAACATCAAACGTCTCACATCACGTTTCCCATAAACAGCATATGAAAGCCCGTGAAGAGCTTGTTGAACAGATGTTGTGGCCGGGTTTCTCAGTCTATAGTACCGCTCATAAAAGTCTTGAACCTCTTCGGAATATACAATAAAATGGTGGAGATTTTTGTCCCTCAAATACCTTCCACAAAACTTGTTCATAAGAAACCGGCGGTGCTTATCTTGTAACCAAAACCCCGGAGCATCTAAATGCTTCATCAACAATCTTTCAGCCATCACCAAATCCTTAACAATATTCCCAAGAAAAAAAGAAAAAAAAAATTATACAGTAAGTAGTGAAGAAAGACAAGCGTAGACTTTAGTGTGTTATATAATTCTTTAACGAAAATATAATGCCATTATATAAATGCAATCAAATAGTAGTGCAGACTGTAAACAACAGAGAGAGTAGTACCTGTATCTTTTGGCCAAGGTATTCTAATCTCTCATAGCAAAAACGAGGATGATCAAATTTGTACTTTGATGGATGCAAGAAACATAGCTGAAGTTCAACAAGAAATTCAATAACATCAAAGATCAGATCAGAAGCTAGGAAACCTTCAAGCTGATCTATCAACTTCACATCTTCCAAGGAAGGTTATGTAATAGTACCACATTCTTGACACCATAATATTCTACGTAAATTCATAGTAATTATTGTAAAATAGTCTGTTATCATAGATAATATTATTTTAGCCAAGTCAATATTTAGCTAGGTTTATATATTAGAATGAATCTATGTACAGTTAAATTAATTAAGATATATTATTCAATATTTTTCCATTCAACTTGGTATCAAAGCTTCCAATCTCGTAGACTCTGCTTCCGCATATTAACCCTAATTCTAGCTTGCCTGTCGCCTCCATTGCGGCTACCCCTCTCTTGAACCTATGCCCAAGACAGTGCCTTCCTCATGCTCGAGTCACATCTAGCACCATTGTCCACCGCTGTTCAAAGTTTCAACTTTCAGATGTGTTAACTAAAAGACTTCCTATGATGAAGTTACAAGATCTTATTGACAAGTTAGGAATGATAAATATCCATTCACTAGCTTGAGATAGAGTATTATGCTAGTCCCACATCGGTCCTGCTTCCTTTACCCCATAATTTCTCTATGAAATCATTGTAATTATTGTAAAATATTTTGTTACCATAGATTAGTCATATTTTATGCAAGTAAATATTTGGCTCGTTCTACATATTAGAATGAACCCATATACATAATCAATTCAAAAATAATATTCAGCATTTTTCCATTCAACTAATATTGGAAATTCAAGTGCGGGTGATGAAGTAACATATTGGTTAGAAATGGGCTAAGTAAGAACCATATAAACTAAAAGACCCATAAACTCATTGCTTAAGGTTTTGGGTCAAAATGTGGTGCCAAGCCCAATATTGAGGCTTCTCACTTAGTCCATTGGTGAAAGTCTACCCTACCTATGGGTTCCTCTTGACCACCAAACAAGTGGTATCAAAAACTAGTTTAATTGGATTGAATATTTAAAAAGGGTGGTTGGTGCTCAAGTTTGTGCCCAACTTGGCTCTTGGTTCCTAATCCCATGAATATTCGGAAAGGCTTATGCTTAAGTGCATACCAGTGTTGGGACTCATACTTGAGTGAAGAATGCTGGAAATTCAAGTGTGAGTAAAGAAATCTCACATTGGCTAGGTATACACCAAGTGAGAACCATATAAATGAAAGAATTCATAAACTTATTGCCTTCAGACTTTGGGTCCAAAATGTGGTGTCAAAACCACTATTGTGGTTTTCACTTAGCCCACTCATGGAGGTCTCCCCAACTTATGGGCTCCCATTGATTGCCTAACAATAGAATGATATAGTAATATTCAAGAATGTCGTAAAATACATTCTTAATTAAACTATAATATGGTTAATATTTGGGTGGTTTTAAGGTATGCCTTTGTCGTAATGAGGTGAATTGTGCATAGATAAATCAAATACAGTAGAGCAATATCAAAAACAGATTTTCAAAAATCCAGAAATGATCCACATGGCAGTAATAATTCATTATCAATTGTGTTGTACCAATCCATCAGTCTTTTTCATTCTTTTTATATTTAGCTTTCCTAAACTCCATAGAATTGCTAGCAAGTATCACTACAGGATTAATAAAAGCTGCACTTCTTACAAACTTTAACCCTCGTTAAACAGATTCAAGGACATATAAATGTGAATACTGAAGCCCAAGTAGGGATCAGTAAAAGCACAGTTAGTTCTTGTTCAGAGACGCATCAAAGGTATACCCAACCCTAACCCTGGTAAGTCAAGCCAGTAGGGTGTATGCAATAGCCTGCCTGATAGGCAAAAGAAAAAGCAGAATGAGGCAATACTAAAGCTACCTGTAACCCAAGTCCAAGCTCTACATTCCTGCCTTCAGTAATTTCTGGAATTCTATCTGTCATTTCTAACGGATATCCAAGGGTTTGCATAACCTGGGGTTTGCTATCATAATCCCATATATTTCCTCTAAACCGATGCATTCCTGGGGGAACACAAGCTCTGAACAGCCGTGGTTGAGCAAACAAGGCATCTGCAGGAGGCTGAATGCAGAACAATAAACATCATTGTTGTTCCCCGAATAATAAGATAAGCAACATATGTAGTAGGGCAGGAATTTTTATCCACATTTGGCAATAGAGCAGAAAAGTGAAAACATGTTCAAAATTATAACGAAGCTAGACTAAGTTAGATAACCATAGTATGCACAAAATATGTAGATAAATTTACGTGCTAACTTTTTAAAACAAATAATACTATGACAGAAGAAATGTAGAGCTTGCCTTATACGCAATCATATCTTGCCAGCTTAGCTTGCCTTCAAATTCGGCAGATATAACATCTATATCTTCGTGTTGCCTACGCGATTTGGGCTGACAATCCTCTGCTTCTGGATCCATTCCAAAGACTTCAAAAAGAAGCCGATACACTTCTGGCATACCAAAACACAGATAGATGGCCCCAAACAAAGCCCAAAATACAGACCTGCCAATATAATAATAAACGTAGAAATTATGTGAACAATAGATTTTAGAAACAGATTATGTGCAGAAACCAACTCCATTGATTAAGATGGTTCTACAATAAATTGATTAAAAATATATCATCCCGGAGGATCAGTCAGCAATTTCTGTCTTTTCTTTCCTAGATCCGCCTTTGACAGTAAACCACTCATATTTAATTATTCAATTCGTGATTCATAAAAGCTTGATCTTTAAAGGAAGATGGCATCAGATGCAAAGGTCATCAATCTCAGAAACACTTACGATATCACAAACTCATGGCTCACATTCTGGAGGACTAATTAGACACATGGAAAAACACAATTTTGAGCCAGAGAGCTGGCCACAATGTACAAGGATATAAGTCCAAATCTCGCAGGTAGAAATTCAATTCGAAACAAAATAACATCAACATAATTTTCAAATCCGATTTCTCCCATTGTTCAAAAGAATACCAAGAAAGGGCGGAATAAATTAGCAACTCAAAACGCCATGTGTTAATCAAATTAATCCATTCAATTTGGCAGGTCAGGTAACTCCAACCAAGCCGACCCCCATAACCAATTCCACCCCATATGAGAAGAAAATAGCTAATACATGATAGCAAACCTCCCCCTAGAATGTGGGCATATTCACATTTTTAAAAATTTAAACTTTTATTTGTTTCATTTCCTTGAACATGGGCATATTGTAAATAACAGCATTCTAGCAGCGGGATGGACTACACAGTTCTTAACATCAACAACTTTACACATGACAGCTATGAAGCACCGACTCCGACACGGCATTTTCGATACGTTCCAGATACGTTCTCGATACGACCACGATACAATACGTTTCCTATACGCGTATAGGATATGTTGAAAAACAAAATTCGGAGGATCGGTGCTTCATAGCATGAAAGTAACAAAATTCAGTGTAGAAACATCATCACTATCCTTCTAAGAATAACTTAACTAAACTAACAACACATAGAGCTTACTTTACCGGCGGTTCCTTTTCCTTCCTCAACAACTCATCCATATCATTGTAAGGGAATATCAAATTCTGCAAGCTAGCGGCTTTAATCCACGTGGGCAAGTACCTCTTCCCAATCAAACCGAACACCCTCTCTCTCATCGGACCCGGCGATTCCCTCGGATACCTCTGCAAGAAAAACTCCGAGAAAGCCAATTCAAGCACGTACTGTCCCAGAAAGAACAACCTCGAATGCCCCAACCTCACGTGCCGCGCAATCCTCCTCTCACTGGAAGGGTACTGAAACGCCAAGTACAACAAAGTATCGAGCTGTTTCGCGGGGTTATCGTCACCGAGCGTCTCCGAGGGTTCAAGTGGGTACCCAAGAGCTTGTTTCGCTTCGAGAAGGTACTCTTCCATCCATGTCTTGTCGGCATTGTTGAGCGGCGAGGGTGGTAGGCATGAACTCAACAAGGGGAACGAGTTGAGGGAAAGTTGGGGGTTGTTGAGGAACCTTTTTGCTAGTCTTTTGTCGTCTAGTGGAGGGGTGAGAATGAACCTTCTAGGTGGTGATGTTTTCTTTGAAGAAGTGGGTCTCTTCGTTTCAGTTAGCTCCTTGAGAAGTCGCTGTGGAGTTCTCCTCGGAAGTTCTTGTGGAGGTGGCGGGTCGATGGCTACGGCGAAAATACGGTGAGTTTGGGAAGTGGGGGAGTTTGGGATTTTGGTGAAGATTTGAATTGGGTTGTGAGAGAAGGAGGATGAGAAAGAGTAGTTATGTGATGAGGATGGGGAAAGTGTGAAGAAGGAAGAAGAAAGTTCCATTTCTTCGCAGATGTTAATTGTTGCGAGAAATTTTTCTTCGCAAATGGTGGTTGCTGTGTTAAGTTAGCCTTGATATCGTCTATTTAGTGTACTACATAAGTTAATTTTCGAATTATCCTCTAATGATCCGAAATTAAAAATTAAACAATAAAATAATGAAGTCATTGTTAATTTTATTTAATTTGAAAATTTTTAAAAATCTTTTATTTTAACAAATTGATCTTTCGAATTAAGGTTCGGGAGTATGATTATACATAAGGAAGAGTAGGTACACACTCGTTAAAAAAAAAAAACAGTTATCTTGCACTAGTTGTGCAAATTTTAATAATTTTAGAATATTTGTTTAACCCAAATAAAACAAAATGGATAATAAAAGTATTTACGAGAAAAAAAAATAAAATTATAAAAGTTTTATTTTTAACTTGACGGAGAAACACCGCTCTGTTGTATCCTCTGCTGCAACGAGGAACTCAAAGCTTCGTCATTCTATAAAATAGTTTTTTTATGTTTTTGTTAAATTTAAAACTTTTGAAAGTTATCTCACAATAGACATGATATAAGATAGCAGGTCTATACGTATATCCTTACGAAGCATATGACACTTAAGGGTGGCCAACCACACAATCAACGTCGTATATCGTCATATTAATCAACATAAGTTCAAAATAAATTTATTAGAACGTAATTTTGAAAATAATTGATTTCAAACAAGTCCACATTGCACAGAGCCCAAGATAGCACGACTATACAAAGACTATTATGATATGAATAACGTTTGAGGATGGCAAGCCATACAATCCACGTTGTCGATCACTGCGTGGGATAGAAGAAAGCTAAAACAAATTTTTGAAACGTATTTGAACTAACTATAAAGAATTTGATAAAAATAATTTGTTTTGAAAATTAAATTGGATTGTGTTACGATCTGATAGATCGTGATGTCCAATCAGAGATTGGTATGTTAATATAGGATCTGTTTGCCCTCTCTCAGGTACCTATAGGCTTGAGTAGTTGGGATTCAACTGGCGAGTTATCCCCAAGCATCATCCCTTACGCCCGGTTCTAAGTTTGTAGCTTTATTCTGAATCTGGGAATGATTTTCCCTGGCTCCCTACATGGGCGGCCTATGCATGAGCCCGACAAGATACTGCACATGTGTAACCGGGGAACGGACGACTTTGAGTTGTTGGGATCCAACTGGCGAGTTGCCCCTAAGCCTCATCTATGTAACCCGGCTAAAAGTTGCCCCCCAGCCCGATAGTTTGGTTGTCCAGGCTGCCGAGATGTAATAACAGTAATCTCTGCATTTGAATTTCCTTTGAATGTTTTATTCAAGTTAACAGTCGAATTCTTGCTTTGACTTGGCATCTTCATTGAAGCAATTTTCTTTGGATTGGAAATTTCCTTGGCAGACTTAATTGGGTCAATGATTACAGTTATTATCTCTGTCATTCATTCAGCTGGTTTTAGTGAACCGAGTGTTGAATATGATGTTTCAATATTCCTCCCTCAACCTTCTCTAGTTGAGGTGGTACTTTGGTGAGGCAGTGTTTGCCTCCTTTCAACATCGAGCTCGACTTCTCCTTCTGAGGCTTTCGTTTTGAGCCCAACTTCTTGCACTGTGGCTTTATTGATTCAGATTTAGCTTTTCAGCATTAATTTAACAAAATGACCTAGCCAAGGTCTATCGTGCGGATCCCGCTTTTTGCTTTAAACCCAATTTTCTTAATTATGTTTTCAAATTTGAGGCGTTTTGGTGACTTGATCAAGGTCGTGCCAATCTGCCCTTTATTTTTCAAGTCTGATTTCATTTATCACAGCTTGTACACATGTTGATTATTTTGACAATATTTAAGATTCAGAAGCTTCCTTTCGTTTTCCTATGCCTCGGTTAGAAGCCACGGTCCTGCAGTGTGCTTTTTATTTTTAACCTGTTTTCTATCCAGGTTCTTGCACGGTGCTAGACATAGGTTTCCAATACCTTGGCTTTATAATAGTCAACTTGGCTTCTTGCCAGAGTGTCATTTTTTGATTTCGACTTATTTTTCCATTTTGACTTGTGAGCCATTTCAGATTGGGGTGTGATCCTTTTTCTAGGACCACATTTCTCCAAATCCATCTTCATTTTATCATAGATTGGGGTGTGATCCTTTTTCCAAGACCACATCTCTCCAAATCCGACAGTTTGGGTGTCTGGGGTGCCGAGGTGCATATATGAAGTAGGAAAGTTTTTCCCTTTGACCTCTTTGCCGAAGTTTTATTGATTCATCGATCCACGTTCTGAATCCATGGATTTTGTCGATCCGTGTTTCAGATTTATTTTTTCTTATTTCGTTCTTTCTTCGGTGCCGGGTACCGTGTATGCTGTTTCAATATTCCTCCCTCAACCTTTTTGGCCGAGGCACTTAGCTCGGACTAGTTGACCAATCTTTTTTACTGTCTTACCGAGATCTTGACTTATGAGGATTGCTGCTTTCCTCTTTTAATTTTGGTTGCATTCCTGCACTTTCCCCCCAGTCCGACAGTCGGGAAATCCGGGTTGTCGGGCTGTATTACCTTAATCCAAGCTCTGTATGTCAGAATACCGACTTGCCTTTGAAATTTCTTTTTTGGGTATCATTGAGCCCCTTTTAACTGATATTGTCAGGCTTTGCTCCTGATTCTTTGCATGTTTCTTTTGCAGAGTTGAATTTCTCCTTGCTATAATTAGCCCAGTTCTATATACTATATCTTTACTTATTTGAGCTCTGCTTTGCCAAAATCTCGTTGTGATATCGTCTTCTGTTTCAACCCGGCTGTGCATACCGTGTCTCTCACAGATTTTGACTTGATCAGAATCATTCACCTTTTGGAGTCCGGCTTGCATTGCCGTGATGCTCAGATGGAACAAGGTGAGACTATCGCTGAATTCAGGGCCGAGATGCCTTTTATCCAATTCTTACATTTTTCATTTTCATGTATTTGGATGATTTTGCCTTTATGCTCGCATCTTGAGTCTTATGCCTCCCTTATAACTTAGATATTTTTTCTAAGTAGTCAAAGTTCATCAGATTCCAAAGTTACCTGATGTATTCATTAAATACTTCTATGTACTTAGCATTCTCTTGATTTTTATAAACAAGCTTGTATCCTTGTTATCTGGGTTTTTAACTTAGTCAATTTTCTAAGAATATCAAACCTTACTCGAGTTGTTCCTCATCCGAGATGAGTTATTTTTACAACTCGAATAAATTCTTATTTTCGCAACTGGTGCATTTTACGAGTTCTGGTATATTAACCTGGCCGAGGTCAAAACATTATACGAGTTCCGCTTTTTGCCATTCTCCGTGACGTATGTAGAAGTAGCTGGAATGAACAAGCGGCGACCATGGAATAACACCCCTTTAATTATTTTCCAATTCCTTAATTTCTTATTGGATGATTGTAATCCCTTCATATTGTAATTTTTTTTGTATGATTTGGATATAGTTTGAGTTAGGGCCACTGATGGTCGCAAGAGAGGGTGTGGGAACAACATTTTCCCCCAATAGGCATTCAAGAGAGTGCGTCAGCCACAGATTGAGAAAGAAGATTAGTGAGAACATAATTGAAAGGGAGAATAATGACTGTAATTTCTCCATGCAAGAACTCCATGATTGACAGCCAATATATATAGGCAAATTACAATCAGTTTAACTATAATTCAAATACTAATCTAATCTAATCCTAATCCTATAACTAATTCAAATATTAATCTAATCCTAATACTATAACAAAATAATAATAATCCTATAATTGAAATAAAATAAAGTAATGATAGCTATTAATTAAAATAAGAGTAAAGCCCCTTTTGGTCCCTAACAAAAAATACGGTCTCACTTTAGTTTCTTACAAAAAAAAAAATTAGTCGTTTGATCCTTATAAAATTCAAAGTTGACCCATTTTAGTCTTTTTGAGGGATTAATGAGAGTATTTTTTAAATTTGTGAGAGATCATGATTTTAATTAAATGGGTCCACTTTAAATTTCTTAAGGAGCTCGGGACTAATCTTTTTTTGTAAGGAACTAATAATTAATATGAAGACCGTATTTTTTTTTAGTAACCCAAAAATGACTTTAGTCTTAAAATAACAAACAAAAAGATAAAGATTAACTGCCTAAAAAATAATCCAATAAGTTGCATAGGCTTGTTAAGTCGGGTAGTGCTTTTAGTACTCAGGCTTCTTGATAAGTCTAATGGGTTATATATATTGGGTTGGGCTGTTACAGTTACAACCCATTTTTGTTATGTCTGAATCTATCATTAATTTTTCATCAAGGCCATCCTCATGATAGCATTAACATATTTGAAAGTAAACGAAATAAACCTATTTGATTAAGTCAAGAAGGTACATGCATTTCCTTTCCCACGACTTTCTCTTCTGTTTGTCTTTCTGATTTGGCGGTAATACTTGAACAATTTTTTTGCATCCCATGTGCCATGGGTACAATTTCTTATGGGCCTTGCTTGTCTTGGTCCGGGCTAGACTTTCGAGTTTCACGGAAGTAGTGAATAATAACTAGACATTTCGAATGACGTCAGTACCCCAGGAAAAGGCTGGTGTCTTAATGGTGTCATATAATATTTAATTTAGGTTTCATAAGAATTATGTTGTAACAAAAGTGATTGTGTAATGTTATAGAGATTCGTTTTGCGTGTCATAATTTTTTTTTCTTAAAAAATGTGAGTCCCACAAAATATTGTGTGTGTAGAAAAATTTATTATGTCATGTTAAATGACAAATATAAACCCCTTAGTTTACTTAGTAATTTGGGTGACTTCGATCTAACCGTCCTTCCAACTATTAAAATAATAATAATAATAAAGTTTTAGACTAACCAACCAGTACATTGTGAAGTAGTGTATGTTATTTAATATTTTACAATTTTTATTATAAATCATTTTAAACACAAAATATGTGTTCAAACTCAAACTCAAAATATTTTTGTTTTAGGGAATTTTAGGTAGGGTTTTATGTTTATTATGTTGTAGGAAAAATGATTGTGTAATGTTATAGAGATTCATTTTGCGTGCCATATTTTTTCTTTTTCTTTTTGTTTTAAAATGTGTGGGCCCCACAAAATGTTGTGTGTGTAGGAAAGTTTGTTGTGTTATGTTAAAGGAGGAAATGAAAACCCTTTTACTTATCTACGAAGCTAAAACGTATTGTTTCTCTTATATAATTCTTTGAGGAAACACTTTTTTTTTGGTCCCGGGCAATATCCACGAAATCCTTTTTAATCCCTGGCAATAAAAAAAGACCAAATTGATCCCTAAAATGATGAAAAAAGGACCAATGAGTACTTATTACAATTGACATAAGGACTAAAGTGGCACTTTTTTCATAATTTTAGGACCAATTTGGTCCTTTTTTATTACCAGAGACTAAAAAAGATTTCATAAATATTATCAGCGACAAAAAAAGGTGTTTACTCTAATTCTTTATATGTAGAGACGTCAAAGTGAAGTTGTCTTGTCCTATCCACCGGGAGTTAGATGAAAATATGGTGGGAACTGGGTGATTAATTTAAAAAAAAAAAAGAGAGATATAGGGTCTGTTTGATTGTGTTCTGGTTTTTTTGTTCTTAAAACCGTTTGTAAAATAGTTATGGAAATAATTATTTTCTATGTTTTTTTTTTCTTTTTGAAAAGTTAAAAACTAAAACAAAAACAAAAATAACTCATACATGTTCTTTAAATTTGATTTTAAAAATAAAAAAATAGTTATAATTTTTAAAACATTTTTTATAAAACAGATTTTACCAAATAAATTTTGTAGTTTTTTTATTCTGAAAAAAAAAAATATTTTGCAAAACAAAAAATCAAAAGTAGCCGTAATTTGTTGATCTTCCGACGCATTAAACTACTTCTTTTGATTGTTTATTGGTAAGAGAGGCGACAAGTTCTTGCATAGCTTATTTATAGTCAATAAAATAATTGTTTGGCATGGATATTGCTGAAGTTGTTTAATATAAGATAATGATATTACCACTGTGTATATAACTTATACTTTGTACTAAACCCGCTTAATTTTTTTTTGGCAAAGAGCATCTGATGTTGTCGGAAATCGCAATCGTTTAATCAATCTGACAAACATGACCAGCAACTTTGAGGCATGCACTCTGGTAATTGATGCATTGTATTTTGTGTATATAACATAAAAGGTTTATCATATATCATTTAACATGACCATAAAAATTTTCTTACACTCACAAT
Organism: Gastrolobium villosum; assembly: GCA_032173675.1. NCBI lineage: Eukaryota > Viridiplantae > Streptophyta > Magnoliopsida > Fabales > Fabaceae > Gastrolobium > Gastrolobium villosum. Next base: position 52,038 of record JAVKPL010008842.1, on the reverse strand, counting down.
ATTTTGTGGGGCCCGAGATAAAAAAAACTCTGGCACGTAAAATGAATCTCTATAACATAACACAATCACTTTTCCTACAACATAACTCTTATAAAACCCATAACTTAATTATACTTAGTACTAAACCCACCGGCGGACCTAGATTGTCACTTATGTCCGTAGGTGCAGACATAAGATTTTAGATTTTAGTTTTATTTTTTTTTTGTTCTTGTCATGTAGGTTTTTTTTTGTCTCTTGATTCGATATTTATCTTAGAAGTAAATATCATTTTAAGTTCCTAACAAGAAATATGGTTCCCACTTTAGTCTCTTATCAAAAATTAGCCTCTAGGAAGTCCCTAAAAAATTCAAAGTGGATCAATTTAGTTAAAATCGTGATCATTCACAAATTCAAAAAAAGACCTACATTAGTCCTTCAAAAAGACTAAAATGAGTATACTTTAAATTTCATAGGAACCAAGTGACTATTTTTTTTATAATGGACTAAAGCGGGGACTGAATTTTTTGTTAGGAACCAAAAAAGATGTTTATTCTAATATTAGTTAGCAACGTACAGAGATAATTAAAACAACGTAGCAACACAAATTGTTATTCTTCCACCCCTGTCAGGTATCCATTCCCATAATTTCTTCATCCTTTGTTATGGAAGTAAGCGGGTTTAAGCATTAATTTAAACTTTCTTTATAAATTTTTTTTTGAACCCCGCTACTGAATGTATATACATAAATCTTTTTTTCTGGTTCCGCCACTGACCAATATTGATTGGTTGAAAATGAAAACAATATCAATGAAGGTCTTGTGGGGTACACTCTAATTCAAGTGGATTTATGTGCTGAATTATTTGGATAGCCAGTCCAAAGAAAAGGTCCATAGACAAATTATATGGTACTGATACGGCCTTACATGAATGATCTTTATGTCTGATGGTTGATCTGCATTGTAAAGGTTACCGTTATTGACTTATTATACATATTAAGGGAGAGTAAGATAATAGAAAATGACTTTGATGGGTGCCAGAGCAAGTCATTGATATTGAGAGTACCAATTATTGCCACGATATCCTACCACAGGTGCCAGGGATGTTTCTTATGGAAATAAGGTTATAGTGTAAATTCAATCAAAGTATGAACATACAGATACTTTTACCCAAAAACTGAAGTATGCTAAGTTGAATAAAACAAAAGACGTATAGATTAAAGTTTTATATAGGTGATGGAGAGCGATGTAATAGTAATGGTAGAGAAAATGAATAATGAGAGAGGTGAAATCCTTTATATAGGAGGTTGGAGATTCCTTCCAAGTGAGCAAAGTGTGATGTCATAACCATTTTCAACTTATGGGCCCCATTAAGTCTGCGATTGCGTCACCATGTGTAAAGAGTCATGCGTGCCTGAAAAATATGAAGAAACTTATTTTTGAGTTAAGCAGTATTTATTATAAATATTTAAATTAATTGTTAATATGATTAGATTATATGAGTTCTATTAAAAAAGTACCGCATATTTAGTAATACTAGTTATCTTACGATTCAAATTCAAATGATGAATTTCAATAACATATATATTTCCTTGACCACTATGCTAATCCATTAAATTCGAAAGAAATGTTTTGAATGATATTACTTGCACAACTTTTTCCACTGTGGACAAAAAAGAACCCTTGTATTTATTATTGCATGCACATAACTTATAACACAATTAATTTAATTTCATTAATAAAAAATCCAAGTGAGTTCACACAGTTGTATTCTACAATTCTACAATTTTTTTTTTTTTTTTGAGTCCTTCCAATTTTTTATAATTCCTTACTTAATCAAATTTTAACCAATGTAAGACTAGTCATATTTGCATTCGCAACAAGTTTGAACACTTTTTACAATCCATCGTGGTCAGTGAACCATTTTCTCCGTTGGATGTTTTGACAATATTTGGATCAGCATGCATGTCTATTTCTGCAATTCATTTGTTTTTATTCTTTCCAGTTTAGCATAATTGGATTGCAATAATAGGCAAAGCTTCATGAAAAGGACAATGGGCAAGACAACTTAGCGGTAGTGGATGGTAGTAACCAATCAAACTCCCTCAAAGCACAAACCACACGCCACAAACTTGTATTTTGCCCCTCCTCTTATTCATAACGTCCAAAGTACCACTCATATTCCTTACCCTACCCTCAATAGGGTTGCTTTTCTTGCATGCAAGAAGACACTACTTAGTGAAATCACAAAGGTTGATGATTCATTTGATAAGCTTCAGGTCGTAAGTTCTAACTCTATCCTTGTTATTCCCGAATAACTCGGCCTCTCCGCAAAAGCGGGGATAAGGCTTGACTCGTATGTCCTTCCCCAAACACTCACGAGTGGGTATTGAACTGGGTCGGCCCTTTACTACTTGTTCAGTTTAGCTTTGAGCTAAAAAGTTTCAAATGGATATAGAGGAAGCATTAGTGCTTCCTTTACCCTTTTGCCAATATAATTTATGGTTTTAATAGTTCTCGTGTCGCTGCAGATGGAAAAATATGCAGCAACACTTATTTTCATCAGGATACGAGCCCAGGACACTTATTTTCACTTATTTTCACTGCAACTTTTTTCATCAGCAGTGACAGCAGAAACGAGCAACCCATAATTTATTAGTATAAAAGATGATCTCAAGTGAGCTTATAACTGTCTCAAAGGCTTACCCTTTTACCCTTTTGCATTGACATGGTGGATGGTGATGAAGAGAAATCTACACCAGTTCTTGGTGGCTTGTCTCTAAAGAAGCAGCAGCTTATTTCTAGTGCCATGAAGAGAACAAGTGATTGGTATGCTTCTGATATTTTGAAACTCATTCTTTGGTTTCTCTTATGCCATTTGCTCCCAACTTTCTTATGGAACGTATATTTGCTACTGCTAAGTGCTAAACTTTATTTGGATATGAAGAAAGTTACTAAATGAAAACACGTGACTTGAACTACTTAATTACAGGATTTTTTCCCATGAGATTCCAAGTGATGTCACTATACAAGTTGGAGAAGGTTCCTTCTCGTTACATAAGGTACCAAACGAAATCAAACACGGACTATTTGATGCATAGATCAAATTTATTAATCTGAAATGAAGAGTAACGATATCTAGTTCTTGAATATTGTCAGTCAATTGTTGATATGCATATCATACATGCTAAATTTTTTTCAGCCAATTCTTTGCTTTTTATGTACAAAAGGAACATAGATTAAGCAGCAAGATATATATAGGTGTGGAAGTATTAGTATAGAATTGTTACTTTTGAGTTTTGGCGACAATAATTATTGAATTATTGTACACATCTTCTTATGTAATTTGCAGTTTCCATTAGTTTCCAAGTGTGGATACATAAGGAAACTCGTCTCAGAATCTAGTGATGCTGATGTTTCATTCATTGAACTCTCTGATGTTCCTGGTGGAGAAGAAGCATTTGAACTGGCAGCAAAATTCTGCTATGGGATAAATTTCGAAATAAGTGTTGAAAATATTACTATGCTTCGCTGTGTGGCAGAGTATCTTGAGATGACAGATGATTATTCAGTTGGAAATTTGGTGGGAAGGACTGATTCTTACTTGAATGAAGTGGCACTTAAGACCATTGCAGGGGCTGTATCTATCTTACATATGTCAGAAAACCTTCTTCAGATTGCAGAGAAAGCAAAATTGGTGAACCGATGCATAGATGCCATTTCATACATAGCCTCCAAGGAAAGCCAGTTTTGTTCATCTGGGAGAAGTAACAGTAGCAATGAAGAAATGGTGTCTTCCATGGCATCACACCAGAGGCCTGTAGTTGAATGGTGGGCTGAAGATCTAACAGTTCTCAGAATTGACATTTTCCAAAGAGTTCTAATTGCAATGACAGCAAGAGGGTTTAAACAGTATGCTATTGGACCTATTATAATGCTCTATGCACAGAAATCTCTAAGAGGTTTGGTAAGACCCCTTACTAAAAAATGGAAAACTTACACATAAAAAAATACCAAAAATCACTCCCAGTTAAACCCGACTAGCGAGTATGGGGTGGAGAAAATCCTTGTATGCAGCCTTACCCTTGCATAATTGCAAAGAGGCTGTTTCCTGGATTCGAACCCATGACCTTTCAGTCATGACTGCTCCGGTTCGCCCCCTTTGTATGTATTGAAAACTTGCTCATAAATATGGTTTTATGTATTGAATCTTGAACCTTTTTATTTTGTGTGGAGCAGGAGATATTTGGAAAGGGAAGGAAGAAGCTTGAACCTCAAGAAGAGCAAGAGAAGAGGGTTGTTTTAGAGACACTAGTGAGCCTTCTGCCAAGAGATAAGAATGCAATGTCAGTTAGCTTTCTTTCTATGCTGCTACGTGCAGCAATATATCTTGAGACAACTGTTGCTTGCAGGCTTGATTTGGAGAAGAAGATGGCTATGCAGTTAGGAGAAGCTGTTTTAGATGATCTTCTTATTCCTTCTTATTCATGTACCGGGGACACATTGTTTGATGTAGATACAGTGCAGCGGATAATGATAAATTACCTAGAATCTGAAATGGGAAATCATTCTTACAATACAGATGATGAATATTTTTCTCCTCCACAAAGAGATATTTATGGGGTTGGAAAGCTAATGGAGAACTACCTTGCTGAAATAGCCACTGATAGAAATTTACCAGTTCCAAAATTCATGAGTCTTGCTGAACTAATTCCTGAACAATCAAGACCAACAGAAGATGGGATGTATAGGGCCATAGATATCTATCTTAAGGTGCGTTTCTATACTTATATGGTTGTACTATATTGATGTAACTTTGTTTAAACAAGCACTCACATTATAGTATTTGACTAGTTTCATGTTATCATAGTTTATTTGAAGAGCGGACTTGACTCAGCGGTAAGCTTGCTTGCCGTGGTGTGTCAGGTCGCGGATTCGAATCAGTCTCTCTACAAAAAGTAGGGGAAAGACTGCCTAGAGTATTCCCTTCCACAGACACTCACGAAGTGGGTATTTGAACTGGGTCGCCCCGATGTTATCATAGTTTATTTGCTACATAACAAAATTGAACTGAACAATTCTCAGGCTCATCCTATTCTAAGTGACATGGAGAGAAAGAAAGTTTGCAGCGTGATGGACTGTCAGAAGTTATCAAGAGAGGCTTGTGCACATGCTGCTCAGAATGACAGGCTTCCTGTCCAAACTGTGGTTCAAGTTCTCTATTATGAACAGCAACGGCTTCGCGATACCATGGCTGGCAATGTAGGTTGGAAATCTCCTTCAATTCATGAAAAGCTGAATGTATACTCCACTGAGCTTAATTCAGTTTCTAATGAGCTCACAAGCTTACGAAGAGAAAATGAAGAACTAAAATTAGAACTAGTGCAACTGAAAATGAAACTAAAAGAGATAGAGAATTCTACACTTAAATCAGCATCTAGCAGTCCCATAGTAAATGCCTCACCTTCTGCTGATAAGCCTCCTCTGCCACGAAAATCATTCTTAAACTCAGTGTCCAAAAAACTTGGCCGTCTTTCTCCTTTTCAACGCGCCAAAGCTGTCACAAACTCTGCTAAAAGTCGCATAAAACTAGATAAGCATCGACGCCACTCCATATCTTGAGACCATTGGTAGTTCCTAGTCTCCACATGACATTGTGCTGAGTAAAAGTTAGTTTTCAAAGGCTTGAAAACAGGACTAGTCTTTCCTAGTTTTACTTCTTCTGTGTTGTACTCGTGTAGATTATATTATCATGATCCTTACGTCAAGAACTTTGTTGTAATTTCTAAAGGGTGGTGAAAAATTGCTTGCATTACAGTCTAGCCGGTGAGAGGAAGCATTAATGCTCTATTACAAGAATGATAAAATCACTCTAACATATTGTTCTTCCTATCAACCATGTGCATAAATCAATATAAAATTTCACATGCCAGAATCTTCGTTCTTTGCAATTGCAAGCAACAAATGAAAGCATAAATTGGACTAGGCAGGGAATATTCATTATATTTTAAACATAACGTGTTGGATTTTGGATCTAAATCCCATAAGTTATGAATAAGAAGTTTGGTAGGGAAAATGTGTGTCTTTTCGTCGACAAACAGATATACCTTTTCATCCTAACGGATGTGTTGTTTCATCCTAATGGACGTGTTGTTTCATCCTTGAATGAGTGTCTTTTCGTGTTCAACGGATGTATTATTTCGTCTTGCTCTGCCCGATTTTTTCCTTCGTCCGGATTGAAGGCACAATTTAATCAGATTTCCAATTACTAATGAGTTCATAAATATTGGGCAGGTCAACTTGTAACGGTACAACAACTAGTATATATTCCTAGCAACAATAATATAAATACAATATCTGATAACAGCAGTTAGTGGGGTCTGTCTTTAAATTATTTAGTCCTTTGGGATAAAAGAGCCTTTAAAAAGGTAATAATTCAAGTGACAGCCTAGCTGTGTCCGTGTTGTCAGAGCCTAATAATCAAACAAGGAAAGAGATCATGGTTTGTTTTCGATTCATGCATATACTAAAGTCATTAAACGTCGTAAGTTTTATATATATTTTGGGACAGACCTAACCTAAACATGTTAAAAGATGTTTTAAGTATTTGCAAGAGAATCTGCTGTCTATCTGATGGCAGACAGGCACTCCTTGATCTCCAACTTCTTGTTGGCTAGTAAGTATGTGATTTGTGAATGGGGGAAGAAAAGAAATCACTTACCCACTTAATGTATTAAGGAAAGTAAACAATATTATCAGATGAATCCTATTTGCATTAATATATCACCTAAAACTTTAATCATTTTTATGCCATTGCATAAAACCATCCATACTCACTCCTGCAAAACCACAATTTATTATTATTATTATTATTATTATTGGAAGAGCCGGCTTGGCTCAGCGGTAAGCTTGCTTGCCGTGGTGTGTTAGGTCGCGGATTCGAATCAGTCTCACTGCATAAAACAGGGGAAGACTGCTTAGAGTATTCCCTTCCCCAGACACTCACGAAGTGGGTATTTGAACTGGGTCGGCCCTTTATTATTATTATTATTGGGAATGAACTAAAAACTAACTATATCAGCTAGGACTCAGTTGCTTTAGAGAGAGATATTGAGAGAAAGGACTCACTGTCTGTTAGGAATAAGGATAGACAATTTTTTGTCATATTATGGAAAACTAGATATCTAAAATTGCTTTCTTGAAAGTTCGAATTTGAAGGTGGGAACTTAATCAAATGATTTGAAAAGCAAAATGGAATATATCATATTGCCTTTCAAACAAAGTGCTAAACTGTTGGAATTTAATAAGCTCTACATATGGCCGTCCACCATAATTCATGAAAGGATGATTGTAATGTGAGTGACTGTTGGACCAAATAAATATCAGTGTGATTTGTGAACAGTATTGGGTGATACTTTATGCGAGATATCATCTATCAAACCCCACAACATTTGATAACTTGGCAGAACATTCCACACAAACATCATTCACAAAGTTAGTCTTAACTCATAAACAGAAACTTAAATATATCACATTGACCTTAGATTTTTTTTTTTTTAAGTCATATTCAGATTCAATACTTGAAAAAGCCAAGGTGACTGTTTTAATCTCTCTTGTCTTAATTGTTCTTCAAAACTGTTTCTCATTCCACTTTGGAACCCTGAAGTTGAATCCGGCACCTGGACAAGGCGTATTATGCTTCCACTTGATTCTTCTCTTGTTGTAAGATTGCTATGATGGGTCTTGCATCTTGTCTTGTTTATATGGCTGGATCCAGTAGTAGAAGAAGAAGACAAGCTATGTCCTGAATCTGAAGTTAGTGCTGTCTCAGCTTTCTTCCTACGGTTGTAACTTGAGGGGCCTAATGTTAACTCAATCTCAGTCTCATCCATGATCTCTAGCACTCCATCATCTGATTCTGCAATGTGCTCCTCTGCAGGCCGTTCAAGATCAAATTTCATTTGAGGCTTTTCTTGTGCACCTATATGATTAGCATTTTGAGTCAAATTTATGGCATTCTTGAAATACCATTCTCTTTCGCTTACATCAACACCTCTTCTTGCTTCCATATTTTGCATCAGTATCTTTTGGATCCGATACAAACGATGAAGTTCATATACCTGTAAAAAAATTCTTATCTATTTATCCTGATTGTGTTAAAATATAATATAAAACTAGGGACAGCATCTGTTTACAAATTTTCTGGAATTTTTTTACAAATTACATTATATTCTCCCGGGAGAACATAGTGTAGTTTGCAAAAGTTTGTATTCTCCAGGGAGAATATAGTATAGTTTGTAAGAGTTTGTAAACAAAAAAGTTTGTAAATATAACGTGCCCCATAAAACTATTAACGTGGCATTCACCTATCCACTTAAACTTTTGGATACTTTATAGAATAGAAGAGAGAAGTACCTGTTCTTTGAAAGTTTCTTCATGTTTTAACATAGCCATCCTCATATATTCTTTGTCACAGGACCTAACAAACTTCTCCATCGGTGATCTATTTAGCTTCAGCAAAGTTGAAATAATTTTGAACCAATGATACAAAGTTAACTCTTCAGATGTGCATCTTTATGATATCACTCCACCTTCATAAAAGTTATATATATCACACAGTTAAGCTTAAATGAGGAAAATTCTAACAGAATGCAGTTGATCAATGAAAAGTTGTTTATGTAGAAAATAGGATGGTTCGATGAAAAGCATGGCTATAATGGCCTTGAAACACTAGTACAAAATGATGACATCAACTTCCTTTTGGTATAATTTGTCTGTACCCTTGCTAGCTCTCCTTCCAAAACTTTCGACCACAAATGAATGAACTCCAGCAAAAAAATATCTTCCGACACCTTTATCTGTTGAATTTTCCTACCATAATAATTACTTCTCATATATGTACACACATGATGTCATTATTCAAGTTATCCTTTCAATTATTGCAATATTTAAATACATTATCAAGGTGGTAATATTTTTCTCTTCTTTTCATATACCCATTTTACGAAAGATGTTTGAAGAAGCAATATCATTACAGTTAGGGCCACAAGGATACTCATTAACTTGATTTTTTTAACCCTTGCATTTTCCCTTTCTCTCTCATTCATGATATCAACTACCAAAATTAATTTTTATTTCTTTTCATAATGACTTTTTACTATCTGCAGACAACCATCTATATATATAACTCTCAGAGATTTAAAGAAATGAATGATTTAGGTGTAATTTTCCATATTCTTCATGCATGACTTTAACCATTCAAAAAACTTTCTTCAGACTTCCATATTTGCCTTATACATATTCTACAATCTAATATTGCAAACTGACATTAAATTATCACACCAATGTCATGATAAAATTCCAAACATATATCAACATATCATCTTCAACGCTTAATAGAGTTGCACACTCATTAAAGTTATGCAAATAAAAAAACGATGACATATAGAATATAAACAATATTTTGCAGGCCGAAAGGGAAGAAGGGTATGAAAAAAAAAAAAAAAAATCGTATCACAAACATCAATATGAACCAAAAGGCAAGTTAGCAGTTGAATTTCAACGCAAAAAGGTTGTAAGAAAATAGAATCTAGCTTCTAACCTGGCAGAATTCAAATAGCCAAGGGGGATAGCACAATTTTCTGCTGAAGAAGAAGACAAGAGAATAAAAAGAGATCTTATGTAGGAAAGGCAACAAGAAACTCCTCCTTTCAACACAACGTCAGCGACAACCTTGTTTAATTTGATGAAGACTCTGCTAATATGCTCTCACATTCCCCATCAGGCTCGTCAGTGTATCCTGTTGGAGATTAAATAGAATACAATACAACAACACTGTTGTGGAATTTAAGATTCTCTGTTAAAAAAAGACACGGAAACCAATGTGCTATTGCATGAGGTTTGAGGCATGCCAAACAAATCTCAGTGCCTTGACCAATGTGATTCAAGTTTTGTGGAAGTGATGCCTGAGACAGGTCCAGCAATGCAGATATATTAAATTAATAAAATAAATAAATATATATATATATATATATATATATGCATTATTAGCACTATTACAATATATATAATTGTTGAGGATCACAAGGCCTTGGTTTTCTCAAGACAAATCATGCATACCCCTGCTGAGGTGAATCACATGCACCTAAAATTTCTATACCATAAAATAGTTGTCTCTCAGTTGTTGTACTATAATAAACAACAAATTGCACATTATAATATGTTGTTGTATAATTGAAGCGTGCCTATATGAAGGAGCTTAAGGTGGCATCTTCTTAGCCGCCGACAGATTGATCCTGACCGTACGATAAGTGGGGTATCTCTCCTCAGGATCTCAAATCCAACCTTTGGTTTTCGTTTTTGACACATAAAAAAAAAAAATCATGGGTTTATCTCATCCTTAATTCTTTTGTTCGATTGTATAACATTGATAGAGAGCAAAGAGTGAATAGTCTATTATGGATTTTCGTACCTGTACTGTGCAAAAATAGGTGCAAAAAAATGCTATTTGATGGGGTTTTCAGCATCACTCGGAAGACCAAGCGCAATGATTATAGATGTTATCTGGCCATGTGAGTGCTATGTTAATAATGTAATGCGTTATGTGCTCGCTTTAGATATTAATTTACAAACAGTTGTGCTGCGAGTATATGTGTATATAAATTAATATAATATATGGTTATGTTTATCTCATTTTACATGAGATAAATAATTTTTCTACACACGAAAAGGAGTTGGGTTCCACCACTTTTTTTTTTCTGTCATCTTATTTATGGATCTTACTTATACTTTTATTTCTACGATGTGAAGTAATATTTTTTTTTACAATATAAGAAAAATATATTCCTATAATATATAATAAATCAGATTCATGTATGCGCTCTTGCCTTTATCAAGATGACAACATGCTTATGAGGCTACGGTTCTCTCTCTGTCTAGAATTCACAATATTATACAATACACAATAAAATTAAAAAAAAAAAAAAAGGTGATGGAGAGAGATAGAGAAATGGACGTGGAGTGGAAGCACGCGTTGCCGGGGCAGGGACGTGCATTCTTATGGGGCGGTGGGTCCATTGGGTTTGCTGAAAAGTCTGACCTATATGCGGGCTTGTGTTTTTTGTTGGGTCCCATTTGAAGTGCATATTAAACGACAACAACGAATCCAAGCATAATAATATATGGCATTTATTAATTTTATCTTACATAAAAAAAATCTATCTCCTGCATACACAGATGGGTTTCACTTTACTTTTTTTTTTTTTTTCTCTCCTTAAAAATGAACCCACCTATATAAATGAGTCAATAGGAGATAAGAATTATCTCCTATGAGAAAACTATTACCCATAATATATATATGATTTTATAAGAGTTATGTTGTAGGAAAAGTGATTGTGTTATGTTATAGAGATTCCTTTTTCGTGCCATAGTTTTTTTTTCCTGCGGGCCCCACAAAATGTTGTGTGTGTAGGAAATTTTTTGTGGTCATGTTAAATGATAGATGATAAACCCATATATATATATATATATATATATATATATATATATATATATATAAGAGAGAGAATGCTAAAAAGTTTTTAAAAAAAGAGAAAATGTTGATCCAATGGTGATTAGATAGGTAGTAAGTTGGTAGTAGAAAATTTTAGTAGTAAGAATATCTCTCCTCTATATATATATATATATATGGTTGAAGATCATGGCTTAAATTTTTTAGTAACGTGAGTATATATATATATATATATATATATATATATATATATATATATATATATATATATAGGCGGGATATTCTTACACCGGTGTAAGAGTTAGTAGTCTTACACTCAATCTTGACCATTGATCCACTTATATCCAATGACTCACATTATTAAAAAATTAGAGTCCTTAAATGTAAATGGGATCAACTGAAAGATCGAGAATGTAACTTACACTGGTGTAAAATAATCCTGACGCATATATATATATATACATATATATATATATATATATATATATATATATATATATATATATATATATATAACTATGATGTTTGTATAAATTTTATCCTTATAATTTCTTAAAGTGTATTTATCTAAACCATTTAAAATAACCTTAAACGGAAAATTCTTTGATGCTCTCAGACGGAGAGATTTCTTATTTTATATCTTTGTATATTTATTAATTCATCTATAATATTAAAAATATAGTTAAAATGAAGAATGATGATAAAACACATTGTGTTAAATAGATTTCAAGCAACAACTGGGTAAAAGTAATCCAATGAGAATAAAATTACACAAATACTAGTATTTAAAAAGAAATATGACACGAGAAATCATAATGATAACATTATTTTATGACTAAAGTAAATTTTGGGCACTTAACAAATATAATGGGGCCCAATTTAATCCCCTTAAAAAAAGTCGACTCCTAGTCTTTTTAAAATTTCAAATTAAACTCATGTTAGTCCTTTGAAGAGACTAATACGAGTATTTGAATTTTAGATAGACCACAGTTTTAACTAACTAAGTTTATTTTGAATTTCATAAAGATAATAAATCTATTTATTTCTACTGAATTAAAATGGATCCCGTAATTTTTTGTTAAGTACCCAAGAGGTACTTTACTCTTATTTTATTTGAAACTGGAACAAAAAATAGGTTTACTCACCTCACTTCCCATAATATTGGAATAACTTCTTTAACTTAGAACATTACTGATACTTATTCAAGGGAAATATAACCTTGTGCAAAAGGTGTATTCTCTATCATAATTTTTTGAATTCGAATTTTAGGTGAGCTTTTGGTAAAAAATGCGTCCTCGAAATTATCTTAGACTTAATTTAGATTAAGGGTACAACACAGGAAAAGGAAACAGTAATATAATAATTTTTGCACATTCAAAACTTTTTTTTTGGTGAAAGACATTCAAAACTTTATTCTAAGACTTCTTGTACATTTCAATATATAAAGGTTTCTATAGTATTTTCTATGGGTTTTATATTTCTCATTCAACATGAGAATTGAATTCTCATGTTATAGAGACAAAAAAACATGTGGGACCCATATGTTAAAAAAAATTATGTGTAGGACCCATGTTGGCATGGAAATCGAAGGGTGTGTAGGAAAATTCAAATTCTCATGTTAAAGGAGAATTATAAAACCCATTTTCTATATCTTAAAATCAAAATCTTATAAAGAACGCATTTGAAAAAATAGATTATTTTCTTTAAAAAAATACTCATATCCAAACATAAACTAAATGGGGTTTGTTTTTCTCATGTTGCATGAGAAAACAAACCCTTCTTCCTACACTCACCGTAAAAAGGTGTACCACTCATTTTTTTATTTTTTATTTTTTTAAATAGGTAGGTCCCACACTTCATGTATCTATGACATGAGATTGGAATTCTCCTACGACATAAGATTTATTTTTCTCAAACTAAATATGTAGAAATTAATCATATTAATTTTTTATATTTTATTTTTTTGGCAAGATCTTAGAGTGTCAGGTGACCACACTCCGCACGAGGATGATTAAGTAAATAAACGCCAGAAGCCATGGTATAATGTAAGAGAGGTTATACTTATTCCAATGTCCCAAATCTTCGAGATCATCTACTGTACATCTGTAGTAGGTATATTTGTCCTTCAACAAGTGACATTTGGATAAAAAATATATTTTTCTCTCATTTCCATAAAACATGATAGTCATTCCTTATTTTGTATTAGATAGATGTACTGAGTGAATGGTACAACAGTAATACCATAGATATTTTCCAAATCTTCTTGCGCTTGAACTTAAAATAGAGTAAACAATAGTAGCACATGGATGCAAAGCGACACAACCATTCTAAACTAAATGAACCGCTGAAGTCTGAAAATGAGTGTTATGTGGGTTTGGGAAATGCAGCACCACCACCTGTAGACTAAGTTACTTCAACTATAATAAATAATTCGACATTATATTTCAACCCAAATTTTTAAGTTATTGAGTTGGGTTTATGGATCCTTATAAATAATATGGAACTCCGTTACATTGAAAAATGAGTCATACTACTTATCAAAAATAAATAAAAAAATTGAGTCACACTAAATCTATATTTTGAAAGCCATTTGTTCCAAAACCCCACCGCAACATACTAGCATCGGAACATAAGTGCAAAGAGAGGAGATGCAGCATAAGTTGCATAAAAAACCTCCATGCAAGCTTAACAATATCTTGCATATGGTTTTGAAAGATAATTTAACTTAATTTGTTCCTGCCCAGTGGCGGAGCCGGGATTGGGGGGAAGGGGGCGAAAAATAATTTTTTATCTTGCATAATACAACTATTTATTTTACCTATTGAGAGATATTGAGTTGCCTGAGAAGCTCATATCACTAATAATGAGTTGTGTCTCTACTTGCACTATGAATGTGCTATGGAACGGTACTACAACAAAAGAGTTTACACCATCTAGGGGGCTTCGACAAGGGGATCCATTATCTCCATATCTCTTTGTCTTGTGTATAGAAAGACTTGCGCAGATGATTAAGTTAGCAGTGGATCAGAATGTTTGGAAGCCAGTGTACCTAAAGAGGACTTGCCCTCCCATATCTCATTTATTTATTGCTGATGATCTTCTTCTATTTGCAGAGGCTTCTATTGATCAGGCCAATATCATAACCCGGAATCTAGATTGTTTTTGTGCTTCTTCTGGGCAAAAAATCAGTCATGAAAAAACACGTGTTTACTTCTCCAATAATGTAAATCATGTTAGAGCTAAGGAGGTGTGTGATGTGTTGGGTTTTAATGTAATTGCCGACTTGGGGAGATATCTTGCCGTCCCTATTCATCATCGCCGTGTTGGAAGAAATACTTTCAACTATGTGCTTGATAGGGTGAGGAAAAGATTGTCTAACTGGTCCCAATCGTCTTTGTCTTTGGCTGGTAGGGTGACTCTTGCAAAAGCTGTTATTACAACCATCCCCATGTACGCCATGCAAACTAATCTTTTTCCGGTTCACTTGTGAGGAGATTGACAAGATAACTAGAAACTTTGTTTGAGGTTTTTCTACAGAAAATAAAAAGCCTCATATGGTTGTCTGGAGTCGTGTTTGTCAGCCTAAGGAGCTTGGGGTTTTTGGGGTTGAGAAATATGCGTGATACTAATAAAGCCTTCCTTATGAAAATTGGACATGGCTTATTAACGCATAAAGAATCTCTTTGGGTTAGGGTGCTTCGGTCTAAGTATAGTATGGGAGATAGCTTGACTCCTGTGATTCTAAAGCCGCAACAAACTTCTAACCTATGGAAGGGGATTGTAAAGGTGTGGGGCAACATTGTAGATCGTTCTTCAATTCATATAGGAAATGGGAAGCAAGTTAAATTCTGGTCTGATTGTTGGGTTCCTGGTTTTGGTCCACTTGAGGAGTTGGCTAATAGACCGATTAGTCAAGAAGAAAGTAACCTTATGGTAGCTAGTTTTGTGTCCCCAGGAGGAGGTTGGAATTGGGATGCTTTTGCGCACTTACTTCCTATGGAGGTTAACCATCGCATTGCTGATATTATGGTCTCAAATTCTATTGATCATGACGACAGAGTTATATGGAATGAGACGGGTGACGGTTGTTTTTCTGTTAAGAGTGCTTATGATTCTCTCTCAAACTCTCAAGTTGATAATCATGGGCAGCAGTGGAGTAGAGTTTGGAGATGGGATGGACCTCCTCGTATCAAGACTTTTCTTTGGTTGATGATGGGTAATAGATTAATGACAAATGCTATGAGAGTTGATAGGCATATGGCTGATTCTGACATATGTCCTCGGTGTGAGATGCATCGTGAAGATGTGTTGCATGCAATTAGGGATTGTCCTATGGTGTTGCAGATTTGGAAAGCGTTTGTTCATACTCAACAATGGGGCAATTTTTTTATCTTCTGATCTGTTTCAATGGTTGTCATGGAATCTTTCTGGTAATGCAGGTTGTTCGAATGACTATGAGTGGCCTTTGGTGTTTGGTGTCGTTGCTTGGCATATTTGGAAGGACCGTAACCTTTTTGTTTTTCAAGACAAGAAGGTTTCTGCTGCTGTCATCATATCCAAGGTGCGGTGCTATGTGCAGAGTGTTGTTGATTCTAAGTTAGTCTTGCTTAATGGGGGGCTAAGTTCCTTTCGGGTTCCTAAGCGTACGATAATGTGGGAACCACCTCCTCATGATTGGGTCAAGATAAATATAGATGGTGCAAAAAACAGTAAGGGAGGAAGATCTTCTTGCGGAGGAGTGATCAGAAATAGTGATGGAGTTTGGCTTGGCGGTTTTTCTAAGGGGTTAGGGTATGGTACTGTTCTTCGGGCTGAACTCTGGGGTGCTTATATGGGTCTTCAGTTGGCTTGGGAGAGTGGTTACAAAAATATTTATCTTGAAGGGGACTCTACAGATGCTTTGCAATTGTTTCAGAATTGTGAAGAAGGGCATCCTTTGTTGCTTTTAGTTCAAAAAATTAAGGAGCTTCTTAGTTGGCCTTGGTTGGTCCGAGTTCAACATGTTCTGAGGGAAGGTAACCAAGTTGCTGATTGGCTTGCGAAAAATCATAGCATGCTTGAAGGGGAACTGCACACGTTTACTAATCCACCGATGAGATGTAGTTTACTGGTCCGTAATGATCAGAGGGGGTAGCCTACCCCAGGTTTACCTAGTTTGTTTTTTGTTTTGTCTTTTATTTTCTGATGTATCTCCAAAATCATCAACTTTTTCTTTCTTTCTCTCACCCCGTTCCATCCAATTTTTTCATGCTCCAGATCCATTGGAACTTTGCTCCATGGGTGGAGAGGTTATGTGGCTCACCCACTCATGAAGCTGGTCAGAGAAAATTTGTTGCTTTTGGGCTTGATGTATTATAGCTAAGGGTGTAATAGCCCGTTTGTTTACACTTATAAACAAAGTAATTTTTATCTCTTCCTTATTTTAGAAGTCATTTTTACAAAAGTTAAAGCTATTTATATTTTAATAAAAATATTTAGTTTTTGAAAAAAATATTTGGCTTTTGACTTCTGCTTTTTTTAGAAGTTAAAATTTTTAGTTTCTGGAAAAAGTAAGTTTTTGGCTTTTTTTTTTTTTTACTTCTGTTTTTTTAGAAGTAGTTATCCAAATGAACGAAAATTGAGAAGTGATTTTTTTTCAAGAAAAAAGTAGCTTTTGGAGAAAAAAAAGTCCATTTGGCCTAGTCCGGCATTTCAGAGATTGTAGAGTAGGCTTCAGCTTATAAGAAAGCCTTTTAACAAATAGACCGTAGGCCAATTTTGTCAAGTCTGACTTAAATTCTTGTAGGCTGGCCTATTTAATTTATTAAAAATAAAATAAATTAATGATATTTATTTTATGTGGCAAAGTACCAATACCAACCCTAATTTTTATACACCGCCGCTTCTTACTTTTGGCTTCGTCTAGGATATTATGTTGACTTTTTTTTGTTTGTCATTTTTTCTTATGAGAAGTACTAGTGCATATATGAATGAAACTTTCTTTGCTCTATACAATTATTTTGTTTGCTTAGTATCTACTGTGGGAGGCCTACAAGGCCCGTAGACCATGTCAGGTTTTCTTGTTTTTAAAATTAGGTCGAGTTTGGCCTACAAATAAAGCCTTTAATAGGCTAGTAGGCCAGATAGGCTAAATTTTTTTTACGTGGACTTGGGCCAGGAAGGCCAAAGCCCAGCCCAACCCATTTACACCCCTAATTATAGCCATCCGACTTTATTGTAACATTTAATAGATCTAAAAACCAATCCAATCCATTTATTTTTTTTAGTTTTCATTTTTTTAAATTATTTAATTTGTGGGTTTCCAGCTAGTTTTTTTTTTGGTTTCGATGCGATTCGTTCTGTTTTTTTAACATCGCCAGTCCTCTTGCATGGTTTTATTTTGGTATACTCACCTCATCAATTTTTTTTTTTTTTTTTTGGTTACAAAGTCATCAATTTTTTTTTCTTCTCAAACTATCTAACTTAAGGGTATTCAAAACTGAACCAATTCAATTAAAACCGAAAATAATAGTCCATTTACAATTTTCAAATCAAATATTGCCTACTTGTTTTTTATCATTGTTTTTCTATTAGTATATCACGCACATTAATACAACTGGAATTCAAACTCATGATTTTACCCGGGGGATGAGAGAGAAATGGGAAGAGAAACCAAAAGGCCAAATAACACAGGAGGCCATAAAAACAATACTATTGACACAAAGCTCATTAGTATGGAAATCCATACTATAACATCCTCACTAGGAAATTGTGCTTTTTTTTTTTTTTTTGGTAAATGGAAATTGTGCTTTATTGGCTATGCATTACACTTACGGAAACATTTTAAAAAAAACCATAACATCACAAGATATTACACTATTTATCTCCAAAATTGACATCTGCATTCTCAAGGGATCACCTCTTATAATCACATGTAATATTATATACATTAGGACAAAAATAACAAGAGGTGTATAGGCTGATCATAAAAAATAGGCGAAAACTACATCATAATTGTTTGGACAGGATCCCTCAATTAATGCGAGAGTGATCATAGATCGTCAAAATATATTTAACTTTCATTATTTTATAAATAATACTTTGGTAATTTCAGTTTCAAAAACTAATTTGTTGAATTTTTTATGTGTTGTAGGTGTTTTTTTTTTTTTTTTTTTTTTTTTGGTTTTCGATTTAAACGCCCCAAAGCCAAAAACCGCAATTGAGGATACATTATTCGTTGCCAAAATTTCAAAATTTCGGCTATGATTACACTTCTGAAAAATCAACATTCAACCTTGTACCCAAAAAAAAAAAAAAATATCAACTTCTACCAAAACCATATTCAATGGAATCACTTTTCATATCTTCATTAACTTTAGAATAAACAAAATGAGATATTTTTTAGGATCCCCACCTGAAATTAGATGAATGTATTTTTCTAATTTTAGCTCTGTTCATAGGGATAGATATTCTTTGACGTATTTTTTTTTTTTTTTTTGGGCATAGCCCATTCACCAAAAAAAAAGAAAAAAGAAAAGAATTGATAGCACCAGTAAATTTGCATAGATTCAAACATTAATTTCGAGTACTAATTTGCTACCCGAAACTTCAAATGATGAGGGACCCAACTTCCATTCTCCTTTTCCATATAACAATTAATATGTAGCTCTTACTTCTAAAGAAAAACAGTGATCATCCATTTGTCATTTTCATCAATATTTCCCGATGTTACTGGGAATTGATAGCAACCAATGAGCCAAAGCCACAAGAAACTGAGTGAACAACCAGCAAAAAAAAAAAAAAGGGTCCGTGACATGAAATTCTGATTTGCAGGGGTCTTGGGTTGAGAACAGGAATCCAATTACAAATTGGGCCCATTGGCTGCTGTACCGAAGACTAGGAAAGGCACATGGTCCAGAAAGAGCAGAAGCATCCAACGAAGCCAAATCTCGTTATCATCTTATTATTGAATTTGTCCATTTTTTTTTGTTTCTATCTCCTCATCCTTCCTTTATATACACACCACTAACACTGGACCCAGAAAATTTTATTATTGGCCACAAAAATTAAAGATCAAAGCTACAAGTATTATTAAGATTAATAAGAGAGGTTAACTATTACAAATACTTTTGGGAAGAGGCTAATATTAAAAAAATATCATAATAATAATAATAATAAACATCAAAGTTTAGGGAGGGACGATCGTTGTTGGGTCGGATGTTGCACACCACATAGAGATAGGGGTGTTCATCAACCAATTCAAACCGCGGTGACCGAACCAAAAAATCAATAAACGAAAAAATTGAAAACTGAAAAAAATTACAAATTTTAATTGGATTGGATCGGTTTTCGGAGAAAAATCGATCTAATCCAAACTGATCCAATATATTAATTTCCCTCTGCCTACTTGGATCTTTCCCCAATCATAGCCCAAAAATTTCTAAACCCAAGACTCATTAAGCTATCAACTAAACTCAAGAAAAAATCTAGTCACAACTCATCAATAAAATTTCATTTATGTAGAGTTTCATATCTCATTGTCTAAAAAAAAACTGTATTATAGTTTACTGATGATTTTGTATTTAAAAAAAATAATAAAACCAATATATACAAAAGTTGTTATTTGCACAATAATCACGAAATAAATTTTAGAATTTCCAAATAACCAAAGACCGATTCAATCCAAACCGAAAAATTTGGATTGGATCAGATCGGATTTGAAAAAAAATTCAAACTGAATGGATGATTACATAATCAAACCGAAGGGAATGAATCGGATGATTTTTGTTTCCAAAACCGATCCAATCCAAACCGCAAACACCCCTACCTAGAGATGGCTTGTTAGTTGTGAAATTACTGATTTAATTATGTGTTATAAAAATATTGAAATTATTATTCGATCATTTAGATAAAGTTCATAATAATAGTTAATATGTAAATAACATAAAACGTTACTATTTCTATTTTTATGTTTTAAACAAGGGAAATAATTTTCTCATATTGTTAGAGATTGCTTTCGCATGTTATGAGATATCGAAATTCGTGCTATTTTTATTTTTTTATGATTTTAATAAGTGGTGAGACCTACCTACCACTTGTTGTATCTATAACATAAAAGATGTTATTTCATATGATATGAGAAAAGAAAACCCATTTAAACAATATTGAATGCCTTTCTTATTTTGGTATCCTGAATGCCCTTTTAATTAAACCTAAAGAAAACTAAAGGTACCTTGTTATGTTAATTTTAATTAGGCAGGACTCGAGATTTGAGAAACCTGATTCTCTTGCAATGTTGTAAAGCCCGACCCGATCCGGCTGGGTCGACCCGGAACCCGATGGCCCGGTCATTGAACCGGTCTGGGTCAAGCATTGGATCAATCATGCATCAACCCAGTCAAAATTGGTGACCCTTTGACCCGGTCGGGTCATGCATTTAAAAAAAAAATCAAAAAATCAAAATTGTTTCATCTTATCAGGAAAAAAATGTAGAACTCATTGTAATTTTTTTTTTATAATTTTATTTGGTAGTATACTCTTCTACAATGACTTCAAATTTTAGTTTTCAATACTGAAGCAATTTGCGGAATAATAAAATAAGAGAATGTGACATATGTTATTTTAATATTGTTGAATTTGAAAAATATGAGTTCAATGTCATTGAGAGGTATGTTTATGGGAATTCTGAGTTACAATTTAAATTGACATAGTAATAACGTGCATTTTTATTTATTTATGCTTCACATTTTTTAGCTTATTTAGTCAACCCTGTTTAATTCATTTTAGATATGAAAAATATAATTAAATTTATATGTTCATATCGATATATATTTTTTTATATCTATATGTATCTGGGTCAACTAGTCCGACCAGTGACCCGCCGGTCCGACTAGTGACCCAATAACCCAGTACCCCGATCGGGTTGACGCCCAAGTCAGGTTTAATAACAATCTTCTCTTACAAATAAAAGATATAATAAGAAGTGAGTTCTTGTGTATCTTTCAGTTGGAGGGCAGGTATATGACAAATCACTTGTTAGGGTGTGTTTGGGATAAGTTTTTGTTGAAGATATTTAGGTAAATGGAAGTGGTATTTTTATATGTCCATATTTTATACCAAGTTGTAAAAAATTTTGCTAGGAAAAATACTTGCCTAGTATTTGCTTTTTGTGTGTAAAAAAAGCACTGTTGAATAAAATCACTTACAATGTGATATTTGTTGATAGATGGGAAATTCAAAAAGTATCATAAGTAAGAAGATCAAAATGACCCTAATGTTGGGAAAACTATTCACTAAACTAAAATCATATTTTTTCATTTTATTTTACTCAAGGGTTGTTATGATAATTTAACTATATTTTTTCACCTATATTTTACTTTCAACCAAATATAGACTTAGCAAACTAAAACTAATTTTTACGGTAATATTTTGGCCTACCAAACATTTTTTTTTAATCGTTTCTGCCAAACTTATTTTCTCACTATATTTCTAATAATTATATTTCCCTGCAACAAAAAATTCCAATACCAAACACCCCTTACATATAATAGATGATAACGTTTAATAATTGTGGGGAAGATGGTTTTGTCAACATCAATACCACAAGTAAAAGAGTCTTAGTTAACATTATAGCTGGCAAAATGGTGGGCATGTTGTTCATAATTGATACAGTTTTGTACAATACATTAACGGGGTTTGCATTTATCATTTTTTTCTACACAGAACATTTTGTGAGGTCCACATTTTTTGAAGCAAAAAAAAAAAAAACTAAAACTCGCAAAAAGAATCTATATAATATTACACAATCATTTTTTCTACAACAAAACTCTTATAAAACCCAACATTAATGTGTTGAAAGAACAATTAATTTCCAAAACAAGTCAAGCTATTAAAAATAAGTAGAATGCATCTCTTGTTATCCTTATTGAGAAATCATTAAATAAATTATCTCTACTAGCAGTTTCTCATCTCATAACATGCCAAAACTAATAATTAGTATTGACTCGAAACTACTCAGACCTTTCTCTCTCTATATGTTGATGAATGAAGATAAGTTTTGGGTCAGGGGTTCTAGAGCTTCTATAATTAAGAGAATTCTTATTTATATTTTCTCGTCTAAATCTAAATAATTTTTTTATATTCATATCTATCCCACATTAAATACCTAATTTTTTATATAAAAATAAAATGAATTTTCTTTTGCAATTTTTTCTTCTATAAAAATATTCAAATTAAATTCTATTTATTTGAATACATTTTTTCTCACATAAACAGATATAAGTAGCAATCATTTACAGTTCTTCATGTTCTTCAGCTACTTTTCACATCAGTTGAAGTGTTCTGGCATCTAACTTCTGGCATTAACGCAGATTTTTTTAATAATGTCACCCTTATGGCCAGACACTATGATATATACAAAATATACAATAATTTAAAATTATTAATCATTCATAATTATTTGCTTTAAAAATTGTCTCTTCCTTGGACATCTCTTTCAAATGACCTATATACATAGTTTTCTAAAATATCTCAGCATTATTTGAGTATAAAACTTATCCCTTCAAGCATAAAAAAATTCAATTACGCCCTCTCTACAAGTGACCTTTTGCCCTCCTCTTAAACTATAATTCACTTATTGGTGTATCCAATTCCTATTTACATATGGAGAAAAAAGGCGAAATTTCTTCTCTAGGCAAGGGCACAAAAAGGAGAGAGAATAAAAAAGATAATATAAACGAGTAAAGTAACAAGAGTCAGTTTAAAAAATTAAGTAAAAAAAAAGGAAATAAAAAAATTAAAATGAAAAATGCATGTGTTTCCTCAAAAAATTAAGAAAAAAAGAAAATAATATAAATGATAAAACCAATTTAGGATTTAATGAATATTTATTTTCATTAATTAAAAACTAATTTAGACCAAAAAAAGAAAACAAGTTAAATCCTGACAATTCAAGATTGGAATAATTTATGAAAGATCTATATTAGTCAATAATAAATTTCTGAACAAAGATGCGACATGCATGGGCATAATATATTAAGTAAAAATATTTAATATTTAATAATTAAAAAATGCCTTCATTAAATAACAACAATTTTGATTTATCAAAAATTCATTTAAAACTTAATCTGGAGAAAAAAGAAAAAAGAAAAAAGAAAATCATGAACTAACCCTGACAATTTAAAAAATTAATACAAAAAGTATATATACTAAAATTAACTTAAAATATATTATTATATTATTTTCTCATTTATATGAGATAATGTTGTAATATTTCACGATTATATGAAATACTGTTACAATATTTTTTTGATTATTAAGATGTTAGTTATTATTTCAATTTATGCTCAATTCATCAAAAGATTCTTATAAATTAGAAGGAGAATGAGAGAAAATAATTTATTGGTTAGTACATCATTGTCATGATGTCTTTTGATTCTTCTAGATTAAGAATGCTTTTTAAATTTTCGTGAAAATGATTCAGTTAAAGATTTTAGGTTATCTTGTTGAGTAATTCTTAAATAGTTTTCTATTATATATGTCTAAAGTAAAGTGTTACAATCGTGAGAGAACCATACATGACAATTAAATTTACCGATGCTTGGAATTAAGATAGAGACATAGGATTTTCTTACTTGGGGAAAAAAGACAAGGGTCATTCTAGGCGGTTAAATTTTGTATTTATATGTTTGAAGTTTTTTTTTTAATTTTTTATAAATTATTTTTTTTGCAATATCAAGAGAGAGAAAAAAAATTATTTAGTTGAAATTAAAAAAATATAAATGTCACCTCATATTCAAATTCTAAGTACATTAAAACTCGTGATCATATGTACTTTCATAGTTAATAACTTTTTTAGTAAAATGTAATAATAATTTTTCCTTAAAATTAATTAAATAATAAACACCAATAGAATATTATTAATGACACATCAAATGTTATTAATTAATCAATTAATTCCTGCCATCTTTGAAGAAGCTATTCATCCCAATAATACATGTATGTGTATATATAATATGAATTTATCATCTATCATTTAATATGACCACAAAAAATTTCCTACACATACAACATTTTGTGGGGCCCGTAGCAAAAATATAAAAACTCCGGCACGCAAAACGAATCTCTATAACATAACACAATCACTTTTCCTACAACATAACTCTTATAAAACCCATATAATATACATACAATAGGCATTAGAGAATATGGCAAATAAAGAATATGGCAAATAAAGACAAGCAGTATTATGTTGAGTAAAATATACAGATAATGAATACAAGTGTCTTATATAAAATTTTGGTTCAAATCTGTATAATTGTGACATTATTAGCAAAGTACCTTTTTGTAGCGTTCTCTTTTGTTGTTTCTTGAATGCGCCCAATCATAAATTAGATACTGTAAACCAACGAATACGACAAATGACAAGAGTACTAGTAAAATGTTTATAAAAAATTTGTAAAATAAAATAAAATAACATGCAAACAAAACAATATTTTTAAAATAATAGATAAAAATTAAAACAAAAAACAAAAAAATTTACTCAAACCAAACGCACCCATACATCTCCGTACAGGAAAAACTTATTATGATCCAGGACCACTGAATTTTTTGGTGCTCCCTCTCACAACATTAATTTTCTCTTTTTTTTTTACCCTTATTATTTTTCCACTTTTCTCATTTTATCCTCTTATTTACACTAAGAAACCACCTAAAAATGGTGATCCCGGTTCACACAAAATAACCTCCTCCGTACCAGGAAAAACCTGAACCACAATGATCAGATAAGAACTTAAACCAACCTAAGAAACCATTCAAGCTTTGCAAGAGCAAAAGGGAAAAAAAAGGAAGCAGATTAAGGAGCTGGAAAAGTCAAAGATAAAGACATAAAGTTAAGAATGAGATTACGTGCATGAGCTGCCAATTATTGAAAGTAGTTGCACATGGGTAATTAGCTCGTAATGTTTGAATTGACCTCTTTCCTTTTCGAACCACTGTTACCCAAATCGTTTATCTCCCAAGGCAGTGTAAAGAACATGTGGTTATCACAACACCACAAACTGCCTTAGTTCCTCACATTATATGACTCACATTAGCATCCTCTACTTGACTTTTTCTTTTTCTTTTTAATATCCCTCGGGGGATGGCTTTTGTTTTTGTTTTTTTAAATAATTTGAAAATATCCTCAGATAACCACCTTATTCTTAGAGTATGACTCATGATCTGGATAAATTATAATAGACTTACAAGGGTTAAAACCCAGAATAGGCCCAAGTATGTATAGGCCCCATGAAATGCGTGATATCACCATCGCATAAAGGATATGAAGGCACAATGGTCTCATTGCGCAAAATTGCCTTATATGACTTAAAAATTAAGGAAGGATCCTATAACAAACTAAGATCCACTGCATTATAGGCCAACACACAAAAGACAGCTTCATCTTGCCACTACTCTAAGAAGACAGTCCAATATATAAATGTATAGATAGAAAAATACCAGCTGAGACATATAAGTCTGCAGCCCACAACGACCAATAAGGAGGCATAAGATTTGCTATATAAACGGAGGGTACAAACCCATGTATGATTATCTAATTCTAATAAAAATATAACATAAGCCTAGCATTGATACTGACTTGAGCGTCAGAGTGTTATTGCAGATACCCCAATCAGATCTATCACGCCAAGGGAGCTCAACATCCATTACTTACACAACGAACATCATCAGCCCTCGAAGTTCAGCACCTAACCCAAAGTCTTCAATCTTCAACTGTGTGTGGTCTATCTCAGTTCATATTAGATTGAATTGATCAACTATATTCCTAGACGTCATGATTCTAGGATAAAATAAAAAATTTCCTCTAACAAATGCGCCTTTGGAGATTTTTTAGTTTTTGGTTGGTAGCGTTATTGCCATGTGCAATGTTTAAAAGTTATGAGCCATAAGCTTAATACTATCCGTGACAAAATGGCTTAAAAAAATTTAAAATTTCCTACAAGTTGTTTTAATAAGAATCACGGACAGTTCATCATCCCTATATTATTTATAATCCAGATCGAACTTATTTGATCAACAATTTTTTTGAAAAAAAAGACTATGCTCCTCAACAAATAGTTTTATTGATTGCTTCCAGGGAGAAATGTCTGTATCTACACATGGCAATCAAAATAATTGCGCTACAAATAATCTTTTTATTGATTTTAAAAGAAATTCAATTAAAAAAGAACAGAAGAGTACAAAGTTAGAGGATAAGGCATCTCCGAAGAAAATTACAAAATAATAATAATAGAAAAACACCTTGAAATCATTTGTACAAAAGTATATTTAAGGAAAAGCTAATTAAGGGGTTGTTTTAATGGCATTCAAGTACGTGGTGTGATAAGTATATGATTATAAATTTATATTCTAATATGTTAATTATTTAGAGTTAGTCTGCAAATATTTTCAAAATTTTCTAATTATAACATGAATGACTTTTTATGGAATCGAAGAGATAAATTAATTTACAGGTAAGCTAATCCATAATATGAAGGATATTATTCCCCCCCACTACCTCCTTCGTTGAAAAGTAGTATTTTTTACGTATATAATTTGAATTTCCGTTCATTTCCTAAAAATTGTATAGATACAACATCGCATTAATTAAAAAATCCTATAAATAAATGGGAGTGTGTCCTATCGAACTCCCGCATAATAATTAATCACAATCCCTGATTCCCTGACAACGATCAAAGTATAGATACCAGTTGAACTATACTCTCCCCATGTAATAATGTAACTAATGTTATGTATGTGCAATTAATAATTTGAATGCAACAATTTATTGGATGAACAAACATTACTGTTTTTCTATATCAGCTAAGGGCGAATGTCTTTTCCCTCATCACATGTCATGAGGCTCTTAAGAGAGCACATGGCCTAATACCCTACCAAATAATAGTTATAAAACCAACCAGTGTCTCCTCAACAGGTAAACTAAACTTCTGTCCGTAACTTTAAAATAAGGTTCATCCTAACGTAAAAATTATATTTTTCTAAGCCACTAAAATTGGTCTAGTGATAAAAGATATAAGTAATTTGTATTAAGTTATGTGTTCAATTCCCCATCATTATATTAAAAAAACTCTGTTTTCATTAGTTTTCATGATGATACGGTGATGTATATACATTCGGTGGCTCCCCTGCTCAAAACTCAAAGTGATGTACTTCAAGCTCTTTTGATTTTGATTATTTATTAAATCTGTGAGCGCACATATATTTCAACCGCGTGTAGTTTATGTAAAGTAAATAATTCAACCCAAGTTACACATTATATTTCTCGTATATATTTGCAAACTAAACTTTAAACCATATTCCAGTGTTAAATTTGAGGAGCCCCTAACTTTTTTTTCTTGATTTATTAAATGCTAACCGAACTTGGTCGACAACTTTAAGCAAGTTGGACAATTTGGATTCAAATAAGATCCGTTCCATGGTCCTAACTCGAAGATTGAAGCATTGATTTGAATGAAACCCGAGGCGGCCATAGACATAGCCAACCTCATGATCAGTGTCCCTTTCGAAGCCCAACTATTGTTTCTATTATTATTCAAGGAATAAAGAATAAACTTTCTTGCTGTAAAAAAATAATGTTGAAAAGATTCGAAGACAACTGGCTTATGAGTCGTTACCACGTCAACTTCGGACTTCCATAGTTCATATATACCCCCTCATGCTTTACCACTGAAACATCATTCACTCCTTTGCAACAACAAAAAAAATCTCTGCATTTTCTTGTCCTTCTTTATCTCCCACCACAAAATCTGCAAAATGGGTCGGCTTAATCTTATACTTGTTTGTTCACTCTCATTATTAAGTTTGTGTCTTTATCCTTATCTTACTTCTGCTCAGCTTAGTCCAAACCACTATGCTAAAATCTGCCCCAATGTTGAAAGCATCGTTAGACAAGTTGTTCAACAGAAATTCCAACAAACATTTGTTACTGTTCCTGCTACCCTTCGTCTCTTCTTTCACGATTGCTTTGTCCAGGTAATCAATTTCATAACTTCTTTATTAGCCTACTATATAAGTAACACGAGAGGGATTATATTGATAAACTTTTTTTGTTACAAACTATACTAAGTCTGACTAGTCAGACTTCAATCAAGAGTATACGACGAGTCAGATTTAATGTAATTTGTCAATTTATAAGAAATTTTTTTTGTCAATATAACCCTCCCCAAATAATGTATATAACTCTTTTATTAGTTTCCATCTTTATAATTGTCACGAGTTCAAATCCGGAAAATAGTATCTTTACAATTATGTAAAGTTACCTCACCATCACTAGTCATGGTTTAATGTGGAATGAGATATACCTTGTTGAACTCATTAAAATTCTAAGTAATAATTTTGTTGTGTTTACAATATAACAGGGTTGTGATGCTTCAATCATGGTAGCATCCACAGGAAACAACCAAGCAGAGAAGGATAACTCTGACAATCTGTCATTGGCGGGTGATGGATTTGACACAGTGATAAAAGCAAAAGCAGCAGTAGATGCTGTACCACAGTGCAGGAACAAAGTCTCATGTGCTGATATTCTAGCCTTGGCAACCCGGGATGTTGTTGCATTGGTTTGTGACTTTGTTCTTCAATAATTCAAATTCGAGTGAAACATTATTTGTATTTTGTGATTAATTAGGAGCTTAATTAATGATTAGTAGATGTAATTAACTGAATATGCAGGCTGGTGGACCTTCTTATACGGTTGAATTGGGAAGATTTGATGGACTAGTTTCAAGAGCTTCAGATGTAAATGGAAGGCTTCCTCAGCCAGGCTTTAATTTGAATCAGCTGAATTCACTGTTTGCGGCAAACGGGCTCTCCCAAACTGACATGATTGCCCTCTCAGGTAATGCCCGTGAATGTTCTTATAAGTGGTCCCCTAAAGCACATAGAATTTCTTAGGTGCTTATGCATCAAAAGTTTTATTATTTCCTGTTATTAGATATGGGTTTATCATCTATAATTTGATATGATCAGAAAAAATTTCCTACATTCACAATATTTTGTGGGGCCCGCAGCAAAAAAAAAAAAAACTCTGGCATGCAAAACGAATCTCTATAACATAACATAAATATTTTTCCTACAACATAACTCTTATAAAACCATTAGATATATCATTTTAGTTATGAGATTAAAAGATCAGGGGAATATTCTTATTACTTATTAATCGTCATTAAATCAGGGAGAGAATATTGAAAAGTTTCTAAAGAGAGAAAATACTGATTTAATAGTAATTAGATAGGTAATAGATTTTTTTTGGTAGTAAGAATATCCCCTCATTAAAATTATAGTTAAAATATAAAAAAATCATGACCCCATGACTGAAATGATTTTTAATATAGAATAAGAGATTTTCTTTATACACGAGTAGTTAATAATCTTCCCATTATCATGACTTTTTATTTTGTATATATTTTTCAGGAGAATTATTTTGATAGATATATTGATACACGATATATATAATTAACCTTAGTCGCTTACATAAAGTTTAATTGTAACTTTTTGAGTTTGGTTTTAGACTTTAATTTTGATATTGTATTAATGTAATTTTTTTTTTCTATATTATCATTCATTAGTGTATTGACTGCTCACACATCATTTAACAAATTTGACAAAATTAATAAATGATATAATAGCACATTATTAATGTTGAAAATGTTAATTTTTTTTACAGTGACAGTACATCAAAAATAAATTCTTAGTTTTAACTTTTAATCCACTATTGAAGTAAATTTTACAATATCATTTCTAATAAATTATTAAAAAGTTTAACTATGCCAGCAAACTCGGAAAAATCTCATACCTAAATACTGAATAAAAATTAAGCATTAAATATCTGATTGAAATAATTTGTATATTAAATATAATAAAACACAATTATTTGTCCATTTTAAATTGAAATCTTATCAAATAAATTATGTGATTATTAGTTTGGTGTACAAAATTAAATAAATAATGGGTTATGTTTATCTTATTTTATATAAGATAAATAATTTTCCTACACACAAAAAAGAGTTGGGTCCCACCACTTTTTTCTCTCTCCTCTTACCTGTGGGTCCCACTTAAAATTTTATTTCTACAACATCAAGTAAGTATTTTCCTACCACATAAAAAAAATATTTCCTATAAATAATATATACTTTGAAATTTCTGGAAAACAACGAAGGGCCTAAGCATCCAATCCAAATCATTCAAATAACATAGCACATGCAAAAACCAGTCAGAAAAATTGTGAAAATGAATCCTCATTTTGAAATATGAACCAAGAGCGCCAATTCTTTGTAGTGTTGCGCTTTTCCTTCCTCTATCAACGTGCCAATTCAAATTCAATTGTCATTTTGTAGGGGCACACACCCTTGGATTCTCCCATTGCAACAGGTTCTCCAATAGAATATTCAACTTCAGTCCCAAAAGTCCAGTGGACCCAACATTGAACAAGCAATACGCAACACAGTTACAACAAATGTGCCCAAGGAATGTGGATCCAAGGATAGCCATCAACATGGACCCAACAACTCCTCGTACATTCGACAATGTTTATTACCAGAACCTTCAACAAGGGAAGGGTCTCTTCACTTCCGATCAAATCCTCTTCACCGACACAAGGTCGAGGGCCACTGTTAATTCATTTGCTTCTAATAGCAACACTTTCAATTCCAACTTCATTGCTGCCATGACCAAACTGGGTCGCGTTGGAGTCAAGAATGCAGCAAATGGAAAAATTCGTACCGATTGTTCCGTGCTTTAATTGAACACGAAGTCTCAAATAGTACATGTTTTTTTTTTGGTGGAATGCATTTTACAATTTTTAATGTGGGAAAGTCGCAAGGAGTAGGTAGATTATTTGTTGTTAATAAATTTGTTTCCGGATAATAAAGAAATGTTTGGATGTGCAGGGAAGGAATGTAAGGAAAGAGAAAAGGTTAAGGTTGGGTTTTGCTTTGTTTGAATGTTCCAAATAATTCAAAGTTCTCAAAATTAAGAACTTTGAATTTACTCAAATAAATTTGTTCCGTGCATCTCTCGTTTTCTTGTTATCATTTCATAAAACTCTTGACGTGAGGAAAGTTTACCTAAAATATTTCCTTTACTCCAATCTTCGTTAACCAAACATACCATTAGAAAAATGGTTTAGTGTGTGTTATTCAAAGACACAAGTTATGTCCGTGACTTACATAGAATATGACCTGTCATATTCAAGTATTTTGAAACTTTTTTTTCTTCACTTTACACATCAACGATGTGATTGAGTAAAGAAAAAAAAAGTAATTTTTCAGATTTACACAAAGTATGATCAGTCATATTTTGTGTAAATCATCTAAAAGTACACACAACTTGTGTCCTTTTAAATGATAATCTTGTTTCCCTTAACAAAATAGGATTTATGCAAATGTTTAATTTAAGTTTTATAGATAAGCTTACTCACCTGGCAATTTTCTAATTTTTTTTAATAACTATTTTTTTTTCTTCATCTGTTGGCTTGTGACAATCAACTTCACCGGACGAATACAACGGGATAACTAACAAACAAGCAAGTGTAAAGCTATTAAATTAAATTTGCTGACCGTATTTGTATTAATTATGATCGCAATCAATTTTAAAATCACGTGGACCAGGACGATCTTGTCTTTGCACTTCGTGTCCTCCATTTTTTATATATAAAATAAAAACAATTCCATCACCCAAAAAATAAAATAAAATAAAATAAATTATGCAAACAAATAGAAAAATGACAACTTGGAAATGCATAATACACCAAAATGAAGGCCATCAAACATACAAGAAGGATCTAACAAAATTCAAAAGACGGGCTAAGACAAGGACCGCATCAAAATAAAAGAAATTTTCGGAAGTCAAAAACTAAATTAAAAAAGAGTTTTATAATTCTCATTTAACATGAAAATACACCCTTCAATTTCCGTGCTGACATGGGTCCTACATATAATTTTTTTCTAATACATGGGTCCCACATGTTTTTTTATCTCTATAACATGAGATTTCAATTCTACTTCAACATGAAAAATATAAAACCCATTAAAAAATCGTATTGATTCCTTAAACCAAATGGTAAAACAAGAAAAACTGAAGAAAAAAGACAGACTAGTCTTTCTTGCTTTTGGGTAAGAAAAAGTTGAAGAAAGGATAAGTTACCTATAAGGTCCATCAATCAAAGGTTCTACGTTAGACTCTAGGCGCAGGGAAATCTCCTTAGGAAGCGTTAACCCCCTGGTAAAGGGTAAATTTAAATTCATTCACTTAGGGTGTTAAGAGCCTTTTCTGAATCCCTTCAACTAGTTGAGCCAATCAGGGATGGTGAAGAGAGACTAGTCTAAACAAACCATCTGCATGCCTATCTTGTTTGTTAACCTTATATTGGTAATTTGGTATATGCATTGGCAAGCTTACATTTTCCATTCGCATACTCCCTTTTCATCTTCACTATGAGGAGAGGCTGACGGCACCAAGAAACAACCGACCTATACACAAAAAAAGATTGAAGAGCCAGGTGTTGAAAAGCCATGCCCATAACAAGCAATAAATACCTTCACTTAACAAAAACATTCTGCAAACAAATGCTTCAGGAAAAATTGGTAAAAGATACACTATGTAACTTGGTAAGAGACATCGCTTAACTAGCAAGTAACCCTTATCATCAACAAAAACTCACTGGTCATCCAAATATCTCCTCCACAAAGAAAGTGGATAAGTTATTTGGGCAAGGCTGGGATACACATCCCATTCTGCTCACTTGATTGCCAAATTCTCCAACACATGGCTCAACTTGAAGTGTGATATAGATGAATGTTACAAAGACTCTGGAATCACAAAAGCTCGTAGGAACATGGGCAATTATATACACTTAAAATATCTCATTTAAGAAGCAAGACAAAAACCATCTAATTTATCCAAAGCAAACACAAATTCCAATAGAACCCAATAAATAATTCATATTGAAGTAGAAGTATAAGTGAAATTTGAAACAGAAGGTTAACAACATTTAAAACTAACGCGCTTTTCGATTTACCTATCTACAAGGTAGAGCATGACTCTTGCTGCTCACCATAACAGGGAAACTGTCAAAATTTTATTAACCTTCAATATTCTTAATTAACTAAGATTGCAGTCACATAGGATCATCATTTCCCCACCACCAAAATAAAATGAAATGAATGAATAAGGCTTTAGATTAGAATCTAAAAGACTATAATAAATTTGTTTCAATTGAGGCAAACCAACATTCACTTCTATTGAAGATAGACATTTCCAAGAAGTTAAAACCAACAGGTTGACAGGTTAAGGACTCTGAGTCATATCTAAAGTACAACTAAAGTATGCAGAAATCAGAAACTAACTGCTAGGAATCTAAATCCAAGCATGTAATTGCACATTCAAGTATTTTATACCCAACAAGAAATAGCACATTTGTGATTTTCAGGTTAGTTGCATGAGATTCAACCCCTGGAAGAAAGAACAACCCCACCCCTACCAACTGTTATATATTACTTTTATAGCTGTTGCGATAAAAATAAAATAAAAATATATAGAACACTGTTACATAGAAAGCATTTACATCTCTAGATCCCTAAACAGTGCAGGTAAAATAACAAAACTTAGTACTGCTTGAATATGCATTGTTCAAAAACAAAATGGTTTCAGTGGGATCTTTCATTTTTCTTTCATGCTCTGCAATTTCAACCTCTAGAAAATGCACAAATAAAACAAAGTGGAGCAAAACAAGCATATGAAGAGCAGTTTGCATGTGATTGAAACAAACTGAAAGGATGACATTTTCATTCATTCATTCGTTCGTTCATTTCTCTTTCATTTCTTTCATTCGTTCATACTTTCCCTCTTCAATTGAGGTCTTTATATACAAATACCCTAGTAACGTCTATTCTAACTTCCAATTTATAACGTATAACAGAAAGATTAAATTACAACTTTAATACAGAAACGTATAACGGAAAAATTAATTGCGAACAGATTTGAATTCAAACTTCGAATTCAAATTTCAATTCAACACTCCCCCTCAAGTTAGTGCATGGATGTCAATCATGCCTAACTTGCTAATTGCTTCTTCAAACACTCTTCCAGAAATTGCTTTGGTCAGTACATATGTCAACTTATCTTCAAGCTGGAATGAAGATCAGCTAAGGAAGGAAGGACTGGGATGGACATCAGCCACAAAATATAAACGGTGCCAGGATGGACATCAGCAAAATCAAATGTTCCGAAATGAACATCAGCAACATGAACCATGCTCCCCCTAAATAGGAAGCCAAAATAAAGCCAAACAATGGCAAAAATAAATCAAATACAAGCCAAATCAGACTTGAATAACACCACAAACATATGTGGGAATAAAATAAAATTGGGCAAATACAAACCATAAAAGAAAATCAAAATAAAAATAATAAATCACCGAAGAAGATGAAAATACGGCCGGAAGAAACAAGATTTGGAAGTGGTTCGGTTCGGTTCGAAACTGCTTCGGTTCGGAAGTGGTTCGACTCGGAACTTGTTCGGTTCAAAACTGTTTCGGTTCGGAAGTGGTTCGGTTCGATTGGAAACGGTATGGTTCGGTTCGAAAATGGTTCGGTTCGGAAACGGTTCGGTTCGATTCAAAAACGGTTCGATTCGGTTCAAAATGGTTCGATTCGGGAGTGGTTCGTTTGTTGTTCGGAGTGGCCTTTCTCACCATAACGAGAGCAGGTGTACGAAGGCTTGTCGTTACGGCTGTGGCCAGAAGATGGAGAAGGTCCTGAGCGAGGTGGATGTGTGAGAAGGGTAGCACCATCACTGGGCTTAGGATTCCCCAGAGTATGGTGTTGTTGAGCTTCTCTTCGAACATAGGCATAAGAACTTTCAAGATCCAATTTGGGATCTTGGCGTAGAATAATGTTTTAGGGAACATGAAGGGGGTTGGAGTTTTCAAAAGCAGAGTTGGTCATTGAAGAAGAAAAGGAACAATACGAACACGGTTAAAAAAATGGTGTATAAAAAAATTATGGCGATTCGGGGCTTCACAGATCTGGAAGAATAAAAGACTCAGAAAAGTCGATGAAGAGAAAATTAAAAGAAAATGATGGCAGCGGAAGGTCCATTCATGGAGGATAAAAATGCTCTGATACCATGTCAAGAAGTAGATACACATAAACTGGGATAATAGTTTCTTCCATTCATTCGTTCGTTCATTTCTCTTTCATTTCTTTCATTCGTTCATACTTTCCCTCTTCAATTGAGGTCTTTATATACAAATACCCTAGTAACGTCTATTCTAACTTTCAATTTATAACGTATAACAGAAAGATTAAATTACAACTTTAATACAGAAACGTATAACGGAAAAATTAATTGCGAACAGATTTGAATTCAAACTTCGAATTCAAATTTCAATTCAACACTCTGCAATTTCAACCTCTAGAAAATGCACAAATAAAACAAAGTGGAGCAAAACAAGCATATGAAGAGCAGTTTGCATGTGATTGAAACAAACTGAAAGGATGACATTTTCATTGCAGATGTAAATTCATGAGTGATCTTTATACAAGCATATATAGAAAAAGATAGAATTTACCACACACCACATCAATGGTACTCAGAATTAGTAACACTGAGGAACACAACTCTAGGTCTTGAAACACTAATATATGTTTTATAAAAAAAAGAATCATAATGAAATAAAGAGATAACCTACACATATCTAGAAGATCCCTAATTCTTACAGTTGGCAATATTTTTATGATTTAACATGTCATAATGTTCCAAACCAAAACAGTCAGCACTAAAACCTATACAGAATGGTCACCGAATTCAAAACTTCCCATATTTACACTAATATTTCCTCTGCAATATTTATGATAGAAAAACCAATATCAGATTCAGAAAGGATTTAACCCATTCCAATATCATAACTTTCAGGAAAACTCAATTTATAGCTTTGTTGAACTTGCTTTAGTTGATTCTTCGGATGCACGTAGGCAAACCTTCTCAAAATGTACTGGCCAATCTACCCCTAGTATAGTAGGATTCAACTCTATTGCTGTTCTAAAGTCAGAAATAGATCCAATTGGCTTTTGCACATGCCTACCCATAGGTAGCCCATTCAAACCATATTGGATTGGACCACTAAATTTATTTCCCGATTTTGTAGCAGCTAAATCCAAACAGGGTTTAATCAATCTTTTGAGGTAAACATCAAGCGCATTATTTAACAAGTTGGCTGCATCCGCTGATATCATCAATCCTTCCATTTCCATTTTCTGCTCCAACCTTTTTGTTAAAGAAGGTGCATCAGGCAGTTGACCAATGCTTTGACAGGTATCAGTAACGGTACCGGATGGTAATCCTTTACATGAAAGTTTTCGTGCTCTTTTATTGTAGGAGGGAATTGCCAAAGGCGCACGAACAGGACTCCTTCTATAAATGTTCAGGCTTTCAGAATCCTCATCAACCTCCTCCTCATCTTCCAGAGATAGAGGGCGCTTTCTACCTACAGAATGTAGATCAACAGTGCTTTGTTGCGCATGCAATTTAGGGGCCGAATCCTCAAACCCAATGTCGGTGTTCTTCCCTTGAGGACCAAGAGGGTTAGGACGGTCCCTGAATCGGCTGTAACGTAAATTTGGAGTCCTACGTCTCCGAGGAAAATCCTTGCACAGAAGCTGGAGATTGTTGCACCCATTGGGCGTTTTGACATTCAAAGAACTTTCCACTGTGCTATTTCTTGGCAGTGTTGTCTTGGAGAGAGACGCTTTTTTCAAGATTGACCTCATAAAATGATTATGAAGCGGAACATTGTCTCTACCAATAGTTTCTATGCAGAGCCTATCAAATTCAGATTTACTAATTTTGAGACTGAGAAATTTCGTGACAAGACTAAAGTATTTGCATGATTTCACGCTACCAAGCCTCTCTTCAATCTGTAACTTTTGCTCTAACGTGTTTACAGGAGGAAAATACCGCACGCTCGACATCCTATTTTGCCAAGTTATCACTGTAATCAGAATCAAAAAACATCATTAGGTTAAAAAAGACACGAACCCTCATATAGCAAAAATTCATAATTTAGATAATTTTATAACTATATCAGGTAAAAAATAGATAAAATAAAATAATATTCAATTTGTATATATTTTATTCAAAAAAATAAGTGAATTTTTTAAAAAATTATTTTTCTTTTTTAAACCTTAAATGCATTAGTTGGGGATATAAAATAAAAAAGAGAGAACAATTATTTTAAATTTTTTATTTTTGTACCACAACTTATTGAAATTTTTTTCAACCATAAGGTATCTAAGTGAAAGTTTGAAATCACGAGGGGTTAAATGATAAATGATTTAACCACAATGGGTCTAAGTGATAAGTTTAAAACCTCAGGGGGTCAAATGATAAAACACAAAATCACAATGGGTGAAAATGAAGTTTTCCATATAATTTATATTTAATACATATAACAGTCCATAATAAGTCATATAATCAATCAAATATTTAAATTTCATAACTTAAATATATAAAAAAATAATAATTTTTCGTATCTTGTTAATTTTTCATGTCAAATTTCATAATAGAAAAAAATTGATTTATAAATGATTTTTTATTTTTAGTTAATAAAATAAAATTAAGACAAAAAAAACTTGTTAGTGCATTGACCACGTGTCGGAGAAAGTTGACTGCGTGTCGGAGCATGTTGAAGAGTTTGTAAGTAGCCTCTTGTTCGCCATGAACATAAAGGAGGGAAAAATTAAATCTTTTTGTGCGGAAGACGCAACTTTTGCCCACCCTCAATCATTTTCAACCCATGAATCATGCAATAGACATGTTAGGGTTTAAAGTAGATACCTTTATTAGGATAATTATTCCTGATCAAATGCGTTCTTGATCAATTCTCCAGACTTGAAGAACACAAGTCCTCCGATAGAAATCCACACCACCTTGTTGTCTTGTAAGAGAAGAACACTCCTTTGAATGCCCAATATCCTTCAATGGAGGTTGCTAGACTCAAGAGAAGAATAGAGATTGGGTAGTGCCTTTGGTTATTCCAAGAGAGATAGTCGCTACACTGATGTGTGAGTTGGCTAAGGTTTCAGAGGAGAAAATTAGAGAACAAGAGATTCAAAATTAATAAAGAAGAGGGGCTATATATAGATGTGACGACTTAATAACCTAAAACTAAGTCAAATCAGCCCCCTCATCAAATCACAATCTTATTGGATAATTTCCTTAATTTTATTCAATCAATCCAATTGATTAGTTTCCCCAATTTTAGCCAATTAATTTAATTAATTGGTTTCCTTAATTTTGGTCAATCAGTTCAATTGATTTGTTTCCTTAATTTCAACCAATTAATTTAATTAATTGGTTTCCTTAATTTTGGGTAATTAATCCAATTGATTTATTTCCAATCAATCTAATTGATTGGTTTCCTTTATTTTTTCCATCTCTAATAAAATAATGAGTGGTTGAGAATCAAGGAGAGTATTAGATTAAGAAAAAAATAAAAAAATATTTATAAATTAATTTTTTTCTGTTATGAAATTTGAGATGAAAAATTAGCAAGATACGAAAAATTAGTTTTTTATATATTTAAGTTATGAAATTTCAATATTTGATTGATTATATGACTTATTATGGACTGTTATATATATAATTGTTATACATATTAAATATAAATTATATTATATATATTGAAAATATTATTAAATTTCAAAACATGTCCCAACTTTTTGAAATATGCCATTTTTTAGAATTAACGTGTCGGTGTGTCGTGTTATGTCCCGTTTCAGTGTCCGCGCACTCGTGCATAAATTCTTAAAATAATTTTTATGAAAAATATAATACAATTCAATTAATTTTTCATTTTTGGACTTAATAATTTTTTGTTTGCTTTTGATTGAATTAATATAATTTTAAATATCCTTAAAAAAATTTATCTTTGAAATATCCTGTCTAATAGAACAATATCTAGTAAACTTTTATTCTAAAAAATATAAACCTTTTTTGAGGTAATTATTTCGATACGCCTATACTTGCTCCGATAAGATTCTAGACACAACACTTTCACTGATATTATTACTATAATTTATTTTCCTACGGTCTTAATAAATAAATAAATAAATAAATAAATAAATTCACATGCCTAGATGAGGAATAATTTTACAGATTCGTTCAAAAACTCATTATCATTTATTAACGGTTGATTTTTTTTTTATTTTTTTTTTACAATTAGATCATTTAAAATCTTATGTTTTTCAGCTATTTATTTAAAATGAAAACAACACTGCTACAATAATCAAACCAAATATTTATGTATTTATTTAAGACACAGTATATTGTAACAACCAAATAATGTTTCTATCAATGTTACTACCATATCTTAACCGTTGATTTTCGTATCATTTTTCAAATCATACTCGTTAATTAATTATTAATTCGTAATAAATGATAACCGTTGATTTGCGAAAATCGACGGTTAAGATATGATTGTAACATTGGTAGTAACATTATTTTGAATAAGGGGCAAAATGATTATTAATTAATTAATGAAGGGCAAAAGGATCAAAAAACCAACGTTTCCCCTATATATATATATATATATATATATATATATATATATATATATATATATATATATATATATGCCTTATCATTTCTCAAGCTGCTGGAGATAACTTTATCTCCGGTTATTAAATCATAACCGTACAAAGATGAGTC
This sequence comes from Gastrolobium villosum, assembly GCA_032173675.1. Lineage (NCBI taxonomy): Eukaryota > Viridiplantae > Streptophyta > Magnoliopsida > Fabales > Fabaceae > Gastrolobium > Gastrolobium villosum. The sequence goes on along the minus strand of JAVKPL010008842.1, from coordinate 11,814 downwards.
AACGGTGATAAAGGAGGAGAGAGAAAAAGGGAATCATAATCATTCAAAGGTGAATCAATAAATATAAGGAAATAAATAGTCAAAATGACGTAGTTTTGGGGTGGCCGGAGAAAAAATTATCTCAAGCAGCTTGAGAAATGTTTTTCCCATATATATATATATACAAGAATGAATACTCATTCCAATTAATTAAAAAATTTCTTTTCAAAAGTGATGTTGTCCATAACCATTTCATTTGATTATTAAATCCTGCTCACTTAACCAAGTGCATCCATTTCTTGCAATGATGCATTGAACAAATCAGTTCTCTGAGTGGTTGAGAATTAACGAGAGTATTAGATTAAGAAAAATAAAATAAAAAAATCATTTATAAATTAATTTTTTTCTGTTACGAAATTTTGAGATGAAAAATTAACAAGATACGAAAAATTATTATTTTTTATATATTTAAGTTATGAAATTTCGTTATTTGATTGATTATATGACTTATTATTGACTGTTATATATATAATTGTTATACATATTAAATATAAATTATATTATATATATTGAAAATATTATTTAATATCCAAACATGTCCCAACTTTTCGAAATATGTCATTTTTTAGAATTAACGTGTCGGCGTGTCGTGTTATGTCCCATTTCAGTGTCCGTGCATCATAGGTGCACACTCGTGCATAAATTTTTAAAATAATTTTTAAAGAAAAATATAATACAATTCAATTAATTTTTCATTTTTGGACTTAATAATTTTATTTTTGCTTTTGATTGAATTAATATAATTTTAAATATCCTTAAAAAAAAGTTATCTTTGAAATATCCTGTCCAATAGAATAGTATCTAGTAAACTTTTATTTTAAAAAATATAAACCTTTTTTGAGGTAATTATTTCGATACGCCTATACTTGCTCCGACAAGATTCTAGACACAACACTTTCACTGATATTATTACTATAATTTATTTTCCTACGGTTTTAATAAATATATAAATAAATAAATAAATTCACATGCCTAGATGAGGAATTATTTTACAGATTCGTTCAAAAGCTCATTATCATTTATTAACGGTTGATTTTTTTTATATTTTTTTTTACAATTAGATCATTTAAAATCTTATGTTTTTCAGCTATTTATTTAAAATGAAAACAACACTGCTATAATAATCAAACAATTGTAACAATATTTATGTATTTATTTAAGACACAGGATATTGTAACAACCAAATAATGTTTCTACCAATGTTACTACCATATCTTAACCGTTGATTTTCATCAATCAACGGTTATCATTTTTTAAATCATACTCATTAATTAATTATTAATTCGTAGTAAATGATAACTGTTAATTGACAAAAATCAACGGTTAAGATATGATAGTAACATAGGTAGAAACATTATTTGGTTGTTACAATATCCTATCCCTTTGTTTGGTTATCTATGCTTGTTGTTTTGCTTCATATGAATGGAATTTGCTTTTGTTTGTGGAGGAGATTTGACATTTGTTGTCTATTGGGAGATTTAATCGATTAAATCTTCAATTCAATCATTTTTGCCAGTTTTGACCATTTAATCGAATAAATATTCAAGTTAATCGTTTAAAGAGGGGCAGATTGGTAAATAGTTTTAAATAAGGACCAAAATGATTATTAATTAATTAATAAATGGAAAAAGGGTCAAAAAATCAATGTTTACCCCTATATATATATATATATATATATATATATATATATATATATATATATATATATATATTCAAGAATGACTACTCTTTCCAATTAATTAAGAAATTTATTTTCAAAAGTGATGTGATCCATAACCATTTCATTAGATTATTAAATTCTGTTCACTTGACCCAGTGCATCCATTTCTTCCAATGATGCATTGAACAAATTAGTTCTCTGAGTGGTTGAGAATTAAGGAGAGTATTGGATTAAGAAATAAAAAAAAGCATGTATAAATCAATTTTTTTCTGTTATGAAATTTGACATGAAAAATTAAAGTTACGAAAAATTATTATTTTTATATATTTAAGTTATGAAATTTCAATATTTGATTGATTATATGACTTATTATGGACTGTTATATATATGGGCTTATCATTTCTCAAGCTGCCGGAGATAACTTTCTCTCCAGCTACTAAATCATAACCATTCAAAGGTGAATCAATAAATATAAGAAAATAAATAATGAAAATAACGTAGTTTTGGGGTGGCTGGATATAAACTTATATCAAGTAGCTTGAGAAATTTTTTTCCCTATATATTAAATATAAATTATATTATATATATTAAAAATATTATATATCAAAACGTGTCCCAATGTGTCGAAATATGCCATTTTTTAGAATTAACATATCTCCGTGTCGTGTCATGTCCCGTGTCAGTGTCCGTGCATCATAGGTGCGCACTCGTGCATAAATTTTTTAAATAAAAATATGATACAATTCAATTATTTTTTCATTTTCGAACTTAATATTTTTTTTGCTCTTGATTAAATTAATATAATTTTAAATATCCTTAAAAAAAGTTATATTTGAAATATCCTGTCCAATAGAACAATATCTAGTAAACTTTTATTTTTAAAAATATAAACCTTATTTTGAGGTAATTATTTCGATACGCCTATACTTGCTGCGATAAGATTCTATACACAACACTCTCACTGATATTATTAGTATAATTTATTTTCCTATGATCTTAGTAAAAAAAAATAAAAAAATTCACATTCCTAGATGAGGAATTATTCTACAGATTCGTTCAAAGAATCATTATCATTTATGAACGGTTAATTTTTTTTTTTTTTTTTACAATTATATCATTTAAAATATTATGTTTTTCAGCTATTTATTTAAAATGAAAACAACACTGCTACAATAATCAAACAATTGTAATAATATTTATGTATTTATTTAAGGGACATTATATTGTAACATCCAAATAATGTTACTTCCAATGTTATTACCATATCTTAACCGTTGATTTCCATCAATCAACGGTTATCATTTTTCAAATTAAACTCATTAATTAATTATTAATTCGTAATAAATGATAACCGTTGATTTGCGAAAATCAACAGTTAAGATATGATAGTAACATTGGTAGTAACATTATTTGGTTGTTACAGTATCCTATCCCTTTGTTTGGTTATCTATGCTTGTTGTTTTGCTTCATATGCATGGAATATGCTTTTGTTTGTGGAGAAGATTTGACATTTGTTGCCTGTTGAGAGATTTAAACGATCAACTTGAAGATTTAATCGATTAAATCTTCAATTCTACTATTTTTGACAGTTTTGACCATTTAATTGAACAAATCTTCAAGTTAATCGATTAAAGTGGGATAGATTGGTAAATAGTTTTAAATAAGGGCTAAATTAATTATTAATTAATTAATTAAGGACAAAAGGGTCAAAAAATCAATGTTTATCCATATATATATATATATATATATATATATATATTCAAGAATGACTACTCATTCCAATTAATTAAGAAATTTCTTTTCAAAAGTGATGTTATCCATAACCATCTCATTTGATTATTAAATCCTGTTCACTTGACCCAGTGCATCCATCTCTTCCAATGATGCATTGAACAAATCAGTTCTGTGAGTGGTTGAGAATTAAGGAGAGTATTGGATTAATAAATAAAATAAAAATCATTTATAAATCAATCTTTTTCTGTTATGAAATTTGACATGAAAAGTTAAAAAGTTATGAATAATTATTTTTTTATATATTTAAAATAACCTTACATGGAAAATTCTTTGATGCTCTCAGACGGAGAGATTTCTTATTTTATATCATTGTATATTTATTAATTCATCTATAATATTAAAAATATAGTTCAAATTAAGAATGATGATAAGACACATTGTGTTAAATAAATTCCAAGCAACAACTGGGTAAAAGTAATCCAATGAGAATAAAATTACACAAATACTAGTATTTAAAAATAAATATGACACAAGAAATCATAATGATAACATTATTTTATGACTAAAGTAAATTTTGGGTACTTAACAAATATCACGGGCCCAATTTAATCCCCTTAAAAAAGTCGACTCCTAGTTTTTCTAAAATTTCAAAATAAATTCATGTTAGTCCTTCGAAGAGACTAATATGAGTCTTTGAATTTGAGATAGACCACAGTTTTGACTAATTAAGTCTATTTTGAATTTCATAAAGACAATAAATATATATTTTTTCTATAGGATTAAAATGGATCCCATAATTTTTTTGTTAAGTAGCCAAGAGGTACTTTACTCTTATTTTATTTGAAACTAGAACAAAAAATAGGTTTACTCACCTCACTTCCCATACTATTGGAATAACTTCTTTAACTTAGAACAGTACTGATACTTATTGAAGGGAAATATAACCTTGTGCAAAAGGCGTATTCTCTATCATAATTTTTTGAATTTGAATTTTAGGTGAGCTTTTGGTAAAAATTGCGTCCTCGAAATTATCTTAGACTTAATTTAGATCAATGGTACAACACAGGAAAAAGAAACAGTAATATAATTTTTGCACATTCAAAACTTTTTTTTTGGTGAAACACATTCAAAACTTTATTCTAAGACTTCTTGTACATTTCAATATATAAAGGTTCCTATAGTATTTTCTATATCTTAAAATTAAAATCTTATAAAGAACGCATTTGAAAAAATAGATTATTTTCTTTTAAAAAAATACTCATATCCAAACATAAACTAAATATGTAGAAATTAATCATATTAATTTTTTATATTTTATTTTTCTGGCAAGATCTTGGAGTGCCAGGTGACCACACTCCGCAGGAGGATGATTAAGTAAATAAAGGCCAGAAGCCATGGTGTAATGTAAGAGAGGTTATACTTATTCCAATGTCCCAAATCTTCGAGATCATCTTCTGTACATTTGTAGTAGGTACATTTGTCATTCAACAAGTGATATTTGGATAAAAAACAAAAAATATTTTTCTCTCATTTCCATAAAACATTAAAGTCATTCCTTATTTTTTATTAAATAGATATACTGAGTGAATGGTACAACAATAGTACCATAGATATTTCCCAAATCTTCTTGCCTTGAACTTAAAATAGAGTAAACAATAGGAGCAGATGGATGCAAAGCGACACAACCATTCTAAACTAAATGAACCACTTAAGTCTGAAAATGAGTGTTATGTGGGTTTGGGAAATGCAGCACCACCACCTGCAGAATAATTTACTTCAACAATAATAAATAATTCGACATTATATTTCAACCCAAATTTTTAAGTTATTGAGTTGGGTTTATGGATCCTTTTAAATAATATGGAACTCCATTACACTGAAAAAATGAGTCATACTGCTTACCAAAATAAAAAATCGAGTCACACTAAATCCATATTTTGAAAGTCATTTGTTCCAACACCCCACCGCAACATACTGGCATCGGAACATAAGTGCAAAGAGAGGAGATGCAGCATAAGTTGCATAAAATACCTCCATGCAAGCTTAACAATATCTTGCATATAGTTTTGAAAGATAATTTAATTTAATTTGTTCCTGCCCAGTGGCGGAGCCGGGATTGGAAGGGAATGGGGCGAAAATTAATTTTTTATCTTGCATAATACAACTATTTATTTTACCTATTGACTTCATAGGAACTCATTTAGGTAATTTCTTATCAAAATATTAACATTTAACAACATTTGAAAGACTAAAAAAATATACTATTGGTCGGGTCCAACAGACATAAAATGTAGTTTAAAGCAATAATGAAAAAAAAAGTGTCGTAACTAAAAAAATGCTTTTAATTATGTTTTTTTTTAAGAGTAAGGATATTCTAAATATCAAAAATTCTTACTACTAACTTACTACCCATCACATCACCATTAGATCAAAGAGAGAGAATGCTAAAAAAATTTGAAAAGAGAGAAAATGTTAATCTAATGATGATTAGATAGGTAGTAAGTTGGTAGTGGAAAATTTTGATAGTGAGAATATCCCTCCTCTTTTTTAAATAAAGTAAAAGACTACAACCAAGTTGCCCAAAAAGTGAATCTTTTAAATTACAGCAAAATCATTTTTTCAATATGAAATCACTACACAAATAGAAACACAACGATGCAAATGAAAAAAGAGCAAAAGAGTGACAAAAAGGTCAGCTTTCATTAATCAAAACATAGCATATGAAAATAAAAAAGAAAATGCAGAAAAGGTTACACATAACACATACACATTAGGTGAAGTGGAGGTAGATTTCAACTTAGATTTCAAATCAAAACTTCCAAAAGAAACACATTTAACAATAACAACAGTAGTATGTTTGGCCTTCAACTGCATTAATTTTCCTATTCATGCCACGTGGACGATTCAAGAAGCTAAAGAAAGTTGGCCAAGTCACGTCTAACTGAAGTCCAACACGGGAGGAGAGGTTATGTGGCTCACCCACTCATGAAGCTGGTAAGAGAAAATTTGTTGCTATTGGGCTTGATGTATTATAGCCATCCACATGGGCTTTATTTTAACATTTAATAGATCTAAAAACCAATCCAACCCATTTATTTTTTTTAGTTTTCATTTTTTTTAATTTATTTAATTTGTGGGTTTCCAGCTAGTTTTTTTTTTGGTTTCGATGCGATTCGTTCTGGTTTTTTAACATCGCCAGTCCTCTTGCATGGTTTTATTTTGGTATACTCACGTCATCAATTTTTTTTTTCTTCTCAAACTATCTAACTTAAGGGTATTCAAAACTGAACCAATTCAATTAAAACCGAAAATAATTGTCCATTTACAATTTTCAAATAAAATATTGCCTACTTGTTTTTTATCATTGTTTTTCTATTAGTATATCACGCACATTAATACAATTGGAATTCAAACTAATATAGGAAAATTCTTAGGTCATTATGTCATAGAGATAAGCAATTGTGGGGTCCACTATTTTTTAAATAAAAGAAAAATAAAAGAATTGATGGGTCCACTTTTATATTTATGTAGAAAAATTTCTTATGTCATGTAAAAGGAGAAAAATATTACCCTAAAAACAATCCTATTGACACAAAGCTCATTAGTATGGAAATCCATACTATAACATCCTCACTAGGAAATTGTGCTTTATTGGCTATGCATTAGGAAACATTAAAAAAAAAACCATAACATCACAAGATATTACATTATTTATCTCCAAAATTGACATCTGCATTCTCAAGGGATCACCTCTTATAATCACATGTAATATTATATGGGAAAAGTGTTTATCCTTTTAAATGACACAACTTATATCCTTTCACCCTCACAAAGAAGTGGGACCCACATCTTTTAAAAACAATTCCATCACCCAAAAATAAAATAAAATAAACTATGCAAACAAATAGAAAAATGACATAATACACCATAATGAAGGCCATCAAACATACAAGAAGTATCTAACAAAATTCAGAAGAGGGGCCAAGACAACGACCACATCAAAATAAAAGAAATTTTCGGAATTCAAAAACTAAATTAAAAAATCGTATTGATTCCTTAAACCAAATGGTAAAACAAGAAAAACTGAAGAAAAAAGACAGACTAGTCTTTCTTGCTTTTTTTCTTTTGTAAATAAAGTCTTTCTTGCTTTTGGGTAAGAAAAAGTTGTGGTAAGGATAAGTTACCTATAATGCCACAAAGGTCCATCAATCAAAGGTTCTACGTTTAGACTGTAGGCGCAGGGAAATCTCCTTAGGAAGGGTTAACCACCAGGTAAAGGGTAAATTTAAATTCATTCACTTAGGGTGTTAAAGAGCCTTTTAGGAATCCCTTCAACAAGTTGAGCCAACCAGGGATGGTTAAGAAAGAGTAGTCTAAACAAACCATCTGCATACCTATCTTGTTCGTTAACCTTATATTGTGAGGAGAGGATGACGGCACCAAGAAACAATCGACCTATACACAAAAAAGATTGAAGAGCCACGTGTTGAAAAGTCATGCCCATAACAAGCAATAAATACCTTAACTTAACAAAACAATCAGCAAACAAATGCTTCAGGAAAAATTGGTAAAAGATACACTATGTAACTTGGTAAGAGACATCGCTTAACTTCCAAGTAACCCTTATCATCAACAAAAACTCAATGGTCGTCCAAATATCTCCTCCACAAAGAAAGTGGATAAATTATTTGGGCAAGGCTAGGATACACATCCCATTCTGCTCACTTGAATGCCAAACTCTCCAACACATGGCTCAACTTGAAGTGTGATATAGAGGAATGTTATAAAGACTCTGGAATCACAAAAGCTCGTAGGAACATGGGCAATTATATACACTTAAAATATCACATATAAGAAGCAAGACAAAAACCATCTAATTTATCCAAAGCAAACACAAATTCCAATAGAACCCAATAAATAATTCATATTGAAGTAGAAGTATAAGTGAAATTTGAAACAGAAGGTTAACAATATTTAAAACTAACACACTTTTCGATTTACCTATCTACAAGGTAGAGCATGACTCTTACTGCTCACCATAACAAGGAAACTGCCAAAATTTTATTAACCTTCAAGATTCTTAATTAACTAAGATTGCAGTCACATAGGATCATCATTTCCCCACCACCAAAATAAAATGAAATGAATGAATAAGGCTTTAGATTAGAATCTAAAAGACTATAATAAATTTGTTTCAATTGAGGCAAACTAACATTCACTTCTATTGAAGATAGACATTTCCAAGAAGTTAAAACCAACAGGTTGACAGGTTAAGGACTCTGAGTCATATCTAAAGTACAACTAAAGTATGCAGAAATCAGAAACTAACTGCTAGGAATCTAAATCCAAGCATGTAATTGCACATTCAAGTATTTTATACCCAACAAGAAAAAGCACATTTGTGATTTTCAGGTTAGTTGCATGAGATTCAACCCCTGGAAGAAAGAACAACCCCACCCCTACCAACTGTTATATATTACTTTTATAGCTGTTGCGATAAAAAAAATATATAACACTGTTACATAGAAAGCATTTACATCTCTAGATCCCTAAACAGTGCAGGTAAAATAACAAAACTTAGTACTGCTTGAATATGCATTGTTCAAAAACAAAATGGTTTCAGTGGGATCTTTCATTTTTCTTTCATGCTCTGCAATTTCAACCTCTAGAAAATGCACAAATAAAACAAAGTGGAGCAAAACAAGCATTTTCGTATGTTCTGCTATTTACACATATGAAGAGCAGTTTGCATGCGATTGAAACAAACTGAAAGGATGACATTTTCATTGCAGATGTAAATTCATGAGTGATCTTTATACAAGCATATATAGAAAAAGATAGAATTTACCACACACCACATCAATGATACTCAGAATTAGTAACACTGAGGAACACAACTCTAGGTCTTGAAACACTGAATATATGTTTTATAAAAAAAAGAATCATAATGAAATAAAGAGATAACCTACAGATATCTAGAAGATCCCTAATTCTTACAGTTGGCAATATTTTTATGATTTAACATGTCATAATGTTCCAAACCAAAACAGTCAGCACTAAAACCTATACAGAATGGTCACCGAATTCAAAACTTCCCATATTTACACTAATATTTCCTCTGCAATATTTATGATAGAAAAACCAATATCAGATTCAGAAAGGATTTAACCCATTCCAATATCATAACTTTGAGGAAAACTCAATTTATAGCTTTGTTGAACTTGCTTTAGTTGATTCTTCGGATGCACGTAGGCAAACCTTCTCAAAATGTAGTGGCCAATCTACCCCCAATATAGTAGGATTCAACTCTATTGCTGTTCTAAAGTCAGAAACAGATCCAATTGGCTTTTGCACATGCCTACCCATAGGTAGCCCATTTATAATAGCCCAATATAATTAATTAGAAAAATACATGTGATTAGATAATCAAGCATGTATTAGTGAGTAAAAATAAGTAAAATCCCTAACAAATTAATTGGGGTCACTTTTGAGGTAAAAAGTGTACTCTGTGAAAATTAAGGTGTATAAATGGGTGTAGACAAAAGTACCCAAAATATAAAAATGAAAGTAGAAATATTCCTAGAAAAATATTCCAGACTTTTGGGTAAAGTTTGGTAATTTATGGAATTGAATAGATAGATGAACTAATACCCACTTAACCTGTGTTAAGTGGGAAGCCACTTAAAGGAACCCTTTTCCCTTCCCCAACCCGCGTGGAAAGAAGAAAAAGAAGAGAAAGAAGAAAAAGAAGGGAAAGAAGAGAGAAGAAGGGAGAAGAAGAAGAAGAGAAAAAGGAAAGGGGAAAACCTAAGTGTGATCAAACCTTGATGGTTTTGATTGATTCCAAAGCCTAAACCACTCCAAATCTTCCCCTCTTTCACAATCCCAGCTTGGGTCTTGGTGGGGAGTTGTGTAGGTTGAGATTTTTCTTCCCAAAGTTGGACCCATTGGAGAAGTTGTGAGATTTAGGAGCTTCTACCTCCATGGAAGCTTGAGGAACCATCACCCCTTGATTGTGCAACACTTGGTGGTAAGATTTCATCCTTTAAACTCTATTTTCATGAAGAATCCATAATTTAGGTTTTGGATGAATAGTGTTTTGGGGTTTATGATTATGTGAGTAGATTGGTTATGTTTAAGGAAGATTGAGGCCTAGTGCATGTTGAGAAAAATGCTAGGAATGACACTTAATCGGTGGAAATGAGTTTTGATAGTCGTATGATTTTGTTTGGAAAATCACAAGATTATGCATTTGACTATTGTTAGGCTTGTTTTTGTAATCAATGGTTTGGTTTGGTTGATTGTTGATATTGTCCATGTGATGCTTAGGATTGAGGCATTTGGACCAACCGTGAATAACCAACCGTTGGAGCAAGCTATGGAGCTCGGTTAGCTCCTTGAAGTTAATGTTGTGTTGTGAAGATTGGTGAAGAACAAAGGTTTAGTTGGAAGCTTTGAGGTAAGCCTTCGGACCTTGGGTGTAATTCCCTTTATTGTTCCACCAAGCCCTGAACGGGTAATGGTGTGTTGTTGTATATAAATGCAATGAAATGGTGTAATGCTTTGTTATACGTATTTGCATGCTTTGGTGTGACATAGGATGGTGTTTCCCTATGTTGGTATGTTGCATGACGATGCGTAAATCATACTTGGTAGTTTAGCTGGCCAGTAGGACTATTTGCATCTGAGTATCCTTAGGACAGCTCGAGAGCTCGAGGGATTTCTCCTGGAGATGTTGTGTACACTTGCATGGATATGTATTTGCTGCATCATTATTGTCATTGCTATTACACTGTTATTGAACTATGGGGTGGAGAGATGCTCCAAGGACCCCTGGTTTACTGGATATATTCGTATATCTCACCCCGTGTGGTTGGGGACCCCCTTTCAGGAAAGGATGCTGCAGGAGCCTCTGATGGCAAGTGGCCATATTTGAAGTGATTGGGCATACGAAGATATCGTGTCAATTGATTAAGCATGTTATTTTGTAGTTCACATGTATAGGATTGCTAAATGAGAATCAATTGTCATATGCATGCTATATTTATTTGGGTGGACTTAGCCTATGCTCATGCTTTTGGTATCTCTTTTGTTAATGGGAGCCAAGGAGTGATCATAGTGTTTTGTAGCTAAGTCCCATGATTTGTAATTGAAACTTGTAAACATGCTATGTTGTAATTATTGGGTATTTGCATATATGATGAAATGATATGTATGCTTCTCTTGTGTATGAGTAGCTAGAGAGACTAGAATTCATGTATTGAAAGGATTATATGATGTAAATTAGGTGAAAGAAGACCTTTAGGTTGGAAAACCAATTCAAAACAAAGATACCCTGTCTTGTTGTCCAATTTTCGTATCCTATATGATAGATTTGGATC